>JAGYYO010000329.1:0-10511 GCA_021441625.1 Diophrys sp. 3 WChen-2021
TCTGTTTACTTGGTCTGTTGAATTTCAGGTTGGATGCAACTAGGTCTAGCTCTCTCTTTCCTCTCGTTAATCCAGATGATAAATAATCTACTCCAAGATTCTTTTGAATTGCTTTCTTAACCTTCAATACATCCAGATTGAAGTCACCCCCTACTATGAATCTTACACTTTCTTCAAGTATCATGTTTATCAGATCAACATTCTGTTAGCATTTCTTATTATTGTAGCAGTTAAGAATCATTAACTTCTCTTCCGAGTCTTCTCTCGAAACTTCAATTATTTAGAGACTGTCATCTACTTCTAACACCACTCTGCTGTTCTTATATTCTTTGACCAATTTCATCCCTTGCGTTGGAATTTGGGAGTCTAGTAGGAGTTGTAGTCACTGGTTCCAAGTGAGAGCGCTTCCTGATTATGGGGGCCTGGAAGATTTGTAATGATCATATCCATCTTTGCTTCCATTCTCGTTTTAAGATTCGTAACAAAGATGACCTCAGGCTCTCTCTTGATCATTTTCCTGATTTCTTCGGCATCTGAATTCAAGTCTCCTCCAATAACGAAGAAACATCTTTCTCTTAGTATTGTTTATACTACTAATTTAATGACTGCACTAGTGGGATTGGAATAAGCATTAATGACAAGTAGTGTTTATGCATTGAGGGGGTTGTTTACCCTTACAATCATTATCTCATCATCGATCTGCATTAGTTTAGTTGAGGATAGTCTTTTATTAACGAGTATCCCTACTCCTCTATACTTATCTCCAACTGTGAGATATTGTGCATAGCCTTAAGTCAGATTGTAATTATTGCTAGGCATCCATGTCTCTTGGAGCATGATGATGTTAGGTTGCTTCTGTTTGGCTACCATCTAGAAAGCTCTCCTGTTATGCACTGCCTTGGCAGATCTTATGTTCCAAGAGATGGCTGTGAATGGTTCAGTCTTGTGAGACACCTCAGATTTAACAGCGAGGTGATGTTTATTTGACCGTCTTTCGTTGGACGTTGTTATCTCATCATGTTTATTAAATTAATTAAAGTAACTTTTTCCATTCTGTTACTGTAGATCTGTTCTGCTTTGCTTCGAGGAATCAAAAGTGACCTTGCTCTTCTTCCTGTCCTTTATAGAATACTTGAGAGTATCCATGTCTCATAAGTTATTCTCTGACTTCGTTGTATTTGTTTCTTGGGATGCCCAGTAGTGTCTTGTCATCATCAATGGTTACACTGGGGACAAGTTCTTGAAGTGTCTCGGCTTGTCTCCAGTCTCTTTCTCCTATAATAGTAATGATTTACTGACCTACTGTGTGATTGCATGAGGAAGTGTAGGTGGTGTGGTTTATAATGTCTCACTGCCTTAAACCTTTAAAAAGGAGTTAAGATCCTTCCTAGGTTTGGTTTGGGTTGATTCCACCATTTCTTTCTATCTCTTTGATGAGGCTATGACATGATTTCTATTTTTATATCTTTCTTCATCTTTTTTCTTATCTGTGAGTTGCCTCATGTAGCCTTCCAGGGTTCTTTTGGTTGATCTTCCAATGTATTTGCCAAGTGTGACGTGTCCTATGGCTGTCATTTTCCTCATTGTTTCCCATCTTGAACTTAGCTCTTGGTCGTCCTAAGTAGAAAAGCAGGTAACCATTAATGGGATAAGAAGATCTTTGACATCCTTGGAGTCAAATCCGGCCAGGAGCCCTTAAAGAAGGATAGTTAATAGGTGAGACTGAGGAGATTGATAGAGTATATTAATCGACTGCAGATCCTACAAGAGATGCAGACTAACTCATGGAACTAGACTCGATATAAAATCAATCGAAATATATCTCGCCTGAACATGTATTTTAATCCACCTACCACAGTTCAAGAGGCTCTTATAAATAGGGAAGAATAAAGTTTTAAATAAATATTATAATAATCATTCTTCTTCATTCCTTTGTCCCCTCTGAATCTTCTCTCTGGCAACCGTCTCTCTACTCATCGTATTCTACCTTTAATCTTTTGACTTTGTATCTTCTTTCTTTAGTTCCATTTCTCACAATGATAAGGAACAAGGTATCCTCTACCTTCTGGAAATATGCCTCATCCATCTCATCTAATCTTTTTTTCAGATCAATTTTACATGTCTTGTAGATCATCCCATCTAGGATCTTGACTCTCAATATGTTGCCCCAATCTTCCCATACACCTCCACACTCAATAATGCTATGAATGTTATGACCTTAACCCTCAAAGATGTGTTTATGAAACTGGTACACTTCTTTGAATGCTTTAACATGGAACTTGCATATTGGGCAAGGGATCAACCCATAACCATATCTTCTTATTGATACATTTTCTTGTCTTTCTGAAAGCATTTGACTTAATGATCCTTGTTTTTTCTTTTATCATAGAAATGTTTTCCACAATTGATGCACTGTTCATGAAAGAGTGATGTGTGTTTTGATGCAGCTGCAACTTAACCCAATCCATGCTGTCTATTGTTCTGCGGGATCTTTCTGCCCTTGGTTTCTTTGGAAAAGAATAGCATCTGATCTGTCATGCTTGAATGATCCATTTTAATTATTACAACTCTCCTCTACCTTATCTTTTTATAGACAACAGAAGGACTATTAATGGAAATGCACTATAGATGAATTCTCATCAGATCATTTTATCAGGTGTCTTTTCCGGAAAAGACTCTTTCCATGTATATAGATGTAATACATATTATGTATATGCATATTAAAATACATTCAATCCAAACTTGATTCTCCCTTTGGATGGAGTTTTTCCAGTGATCCCTCTTCTTGAATCAAAGGTCTTTGCTTTTATTGCAGAAAGTTCGACCAGCTGCTTGGTCTGCTCATCATTCTTCTTCTCCAGTTCTTGAATCTTATCCAACAACTTCATTCTATCCCTTGAATCTTTTCCAGCGTCCAAGATCATGCTCTCTCCTCTCACTCTCTTTTCTATTGATCTCCTCTTTGAAGAGGTCTTTAGGAGATCAACTCCTCTACCCTTGCTCACTGTGAATCCTTATAGTAGAACACTGTTATAAGCATCCTAGACATATGAGTATTTAATCAAGAAATGTTTAAGAAGAGAGTGAGTCGAAACAAACAGTCTCTTTCCTTGTCTTAATGATGTTGTATTCATCTTTTATTATGAGTAATATTTAAATTCAAATTTAAATGGAATTAGTGGCTAACACATGAAAACCTATCTCGTCTAATGATATAGATATGTACGAAAAACTTGAATAACTTGGTGAAGGAACTTATGGAGTAAAGCAAGAGATCGACAGACTGGACTAATTGTAGCTCTTAAAAAGATCAGACTCGAAAAAGAAGATGATGGAGTGCCATCCACTGCCATAAGAGAGATTTCCCTATTCAAAGGACTTAGACATACTAACATTGTCAGTCTGCTCGAAGTTATTTATAAAGAAGATAATCTGTACCTTGTCTTTGAAAATAAGAAGCGCATCGCTATGTCTTGTTATCTTTTTCATTGTCTTTCTAAGGTAATTAAGAGCTTTTGAAGGGAAGCTCTGTCTGTGAGCATAAAGAAATTTATGCGAGCTCATGGATCAGGTAACCCCTTCCTCCTGAATAAGTAAAGTCCTTTACCTACTAAATTCTTGATGCCATTCAGTATTGCCATGCGCACTGTGTCATGCATAGAGACCTTAAACCTTAAAACATTTTAATTGATGATAAAGGAAATATTAAGATTGCTGACTTTGGACTAGCAAGAGCATTTGGTCTTCCAGTCAAAACCTACACTCATGAAGTGGTCACACTCTGGTATCGAGCACCCAAAATTCTATTGGGAGCTAGACAATATTCTACAGGGGTCGATCTATGGTCAATTGGTTGCATTTTTGCAGAAATGGCTAAAGGCAGACCTTTACTCATGGGAGATTCGGAGATTGATTAAATCTTCAAGTGTTTTCTAAACCTTGGAACTCCTAATGAGCAACATTGGCCAGACGCGCTTAAATACAAGGATTTCAAAACTACATTCCCTAAGTGGTGCCCAAAACACATGACTTAGTTTGCCAAAGGTCTTGATGACACAGGCTTTTAATTATTTGAGCAACTTATAGGTTTAGATCCTAAGACTCGAATAAGTGCTAGAATGGCTTTACAACATCCTTACTTTGAGGGATTTCAATAATGAAATTCCCTGGTGATACTAATTCAATAATTAAATAGCTCTGAGTTATAAAATAATAGGGGTTGGTGATAGATGATTAGATCCAAACAAAATAATTTGATTTCATAGTTCTCTCTCACTCTCAATAATCATCATAAGGCATCTCATCAATCTAGTTTCTTCTCTTCCTAATTGAACCTATTGAAGATAAGTGTAAAGTGCATTCCGACTAAACTTTCACTCCAGAATAGGAGGCCTTCCGATCTTTCGTATAATAAAAGCCAGTTAATTAGTATGTGTCAAAAAGCTTTAGACTTTTTGTAAGTGATTCATTGAACATACTAATGAAACTTTAGATTCAACAAACAAAATAATCCCGAAGTCTTTCATAGCTTTGCGTAATAAACATAGACTGCATCTTCCTAGTCAATAAACACTTATGAAAGCAGGTATATCAAAAAAATTAATTAACAACCTATTGTAATTAATTAAATTTTCAACCATTCTTCCTTACTTTAGACTTAAATAAAATATGACTCAACACAAATCAAATGTATTTAATCGATCTCCAATAAATTAGTTAAGTTAAGTTAAGAATAATCATCATGTATGGTTAGGTTATTTTGCTTGACTCTCGGTAAGTTCTCCCTCCTTTCTCTAATTGAGTGAAATTATCACTCTTTCATCTTCATTGCTCATTTCTTCATGTACTGGCTCTACCTCAATCATCATGTCCTTCTCTCCATCCTCTTATTTTGTGACTTATTAAGCCATCCAGATTTCCATTTCTGTTAATTCCTACTTTTCTCTAGCTTATGTTTTCGTTTTGTTCTCATACCCTAATCCTGTTCTTTCCATTTCTCTCTTCATCATTTTTCCTAGTCTGGATTTCTAATCTTTTCCAGTCAGTCTGTATCCCATCCTCGCTTACTACTCATTTACAGTCTATTTGGTTTTCGCTGATGGATCTGATATCCTTTCGTATCCTATTATCATCGCTTTACAGGATCTGTTAATGAGTTCTATAAAGTTTCCATAATCTGCAATCAGTCTCTCTTTGTTGTATTCTTTCTCTCTGTAATTGAATTACCATTCTCTTGACTCAAACTAGACTTTCATCAAACTGTTCTTGAGAGTTATAACTGCAATGCCTGGGAGTATTGTGCTTTCACACCACATAATATAAGGTCTCTACCTATCAAATGGGCTCCTACTTTTGTTGTGTTTAATTAGATTGTCAATAAACTTTTCCCCATTGTTTCTTGTCTGTTCAGTAGAGTTTGATACTAATGTCTATCTCCAGAAGATAGTCTTTCCTCTTATCTTAGTTGCTATTTCATAGATTATCTTTGGGTTATGTACCCCAAATCTTTTCGACCAATTGTACATTGCTGGACCTGGTTCTTCCCTTATTCTAGTTGGATCCTCCATCAATTCGTACTCTCCAGTCTCCCATCTTCCTTCTATAGTTCTATTGATACACTTCATCATGTATTCTGTGGTGGGTCTTCCTCCCATCTATGTTAGAATCATTGCCGCGAGGTCTTTGTCCCCTCTACTTTGTGTGATATTGGAAGTTAAGGTTATGCCAGGTCGTTTACTATGGAATATTCCTGCTGCGATCTGTAGGATGCTCTTCCATTTATCGCTGTATAGTTGTCCTCTTGATTGCTTCTCCGCATATGCTACCATGTTTTCCATAAATCTAAAATGTATTTCACATTACATCTACTAATCATGAATAGGCTCTAGAATTTAGGTTTTTCTAATTCTTTTATCATTTCATCCACTCCCTATAATGTTTCCACTTTATACTCTTCTACTCTGTGATCCTGCATCACTCTTACTTCTATAACTATGTTCTTAGCTTCAAGTCTATTATCTTTCTCAGTTAGCACTCTGTTTACATATATTATACTAGTTCCTTTATTAGGTAGAGCAATCTACGTTGTGGATGTGATGATTTTGTTCATGTCTTCTGTTCTCACCTCGAACATTCCTTCATCAACTCCTTCTAAGGTGGTCATCTCTCCATTTATGCTTATTACACCTGTTGTATCTTGAGTTTTCATCCTCAGATAACCAAATTGCTCTACTTGTAATCTAATATGGTGAGAGAAGTCTCTTAGCTTCACTCCCTTTCTTTCCATTCCCTTTGTTATCCTATTTACCTTACTTACCTCTATGATTAAATTAGTTAGTTAGTATCAATTATCATTAATTTACCAACTCTCATCCTTATTGCATTAAATTTGTCTTGTTCTTCTCTTGCCTGATCCTATGCTGTTGTCTCCCTCATTCTTCATCTCTAGGTCCAACTCCGCATTGGTCACAGTGTCCCGGTTGATTGTTGTGATCATCTTTTCCTCCTTGAGGTCTGGAATGTGGTCCATTTAATTCTATTTTATTATTACATTCTTTCCCCACTTAATAAGTTATGTAGACTTTCAATATCATGTTGGCTCTCTTTAATAGCATTCGGAGTTGTCTGTCTTTGTATTCGAATTATTAGAGTCTCCTCTGTAAGTCTTTGAGTTGGCTGCCTAATCCCGGGTCGCATTCGATGTGTTGCAAGGGGTTCAGGGGTTTTCCACAGATGCACATCACTCTCTGTCTTTTTATGTAGATTCTGTTGCATGTTAATTACGCGAGGTGTGCCCATGACCCTTAGTCTCTAAATGTGCGTCTTGCTTTAATCTTCTCTATTCTCTTCATCTCGAAATAATCTTTTGCATTCTTTTCTGATGTCTTGTTATCCTGTATACCCATTAGTCTCTCTACTGTGTTCATTTACACTCTGATTCTTGTTATTAATTACCTCGTCGGGTATAACTTCTCTAGCATGTCACACTGCATTCTTTATGGAAAACCTACTATGTGCTTAGTGACTTTCCTCATTAGTCTATGGTAGTATTCAACACTCCTGAGAATAATAATCCTCCCACCTAGTAATCCACCCAGCTCCTAAGCTCTGTCTCCGCCACCATTCTGCGAATACTTGTATCTTTCCATAACTCTCTTATGTTGTATTTGGACCAGTTTATCGGCTTCTTGACAAGACTATTCACTTCCCTTTGAATATGAGTGGGGAAGAAGCTGAAAACCACCCCCAGATATCTTAGCGTTTTACTTACTTTGAATGGTCCCACTGACTTCTACCTGGCATTGGTCATGATCACTTGTGTCTTCTGTTCCGCCAGCGTCAATCCTATTTTCTTCAGTTCAGTCTTGATCTTATTAATAATCCTTATCAGTTCCTTATCGTCATTCGTGTATACTGCTACATCATCTGCATACATGTAGATGCTCCGCTGTGCATGTGGGTCTAGTTGTTTCATAGCCTCGTTTATGTACAGATTGAATAGTATGGGGCTTAGCACTCCTCCCTGGCATACCCCTAGATTATATTCTTATTTCTCCCCTTAATATTCTAATTATGTTCCTTAGTAAAGACTTTCTATAACTCTTACACAGTTACTGAATATGTCTCTACTTACGTATTTTGCCTCTAGTTCCATTCTCCTCAGGACTTCTATCAGTCTTTTTCTCTTGACGGTGTCAAATGCCTTCCTAATATCTAGAGTGGCTAGAAAAGCCTTCCTCTTCTATGCTTTGTCTTCATTGATTCTCTTGAGCACTTTCAGTATATTCACTTGGGTCGAGAATCTTGGGCGGAACCCTGTCTGAGTCATTGGAATGCTTTCCCATATATCTTATTCAATGAGTAGTTGGATGGTCTTCTCCAGAATCTTAGTGACTGGACTCAAGACCGAGATGAAACGTGTTTGTTCTAATGCGGTGCAAGGGTTGCCATCTTTAGATAAGATTACCAGCCTCGCGATCTTCAAATATTTAGGGATCTTCTATTTCCCTTAGATAATTCTTATTGTGAAATCCTTGACTCTCTTTAGAATCAACGGGTCATTCAGAAGGGTTCCAGGTAGCAAGTCGACACTCATCGCTTTGTTTTTGTTTACCAAATCCGCAGCAAGATCGACAGCTATGGAAACTCTTCTTTAGTCTTCCGCTCCCTAAAGACACATCGGTCTATCAGATTCCTCTCTAGTAATATTTTCAGGGTCATTTCGCACTCTCCATGTATTTGAGAACTTCTTGCTTGGTCTCCTGTCTCCCCAGTTGGGTTCCCTCTTGGATTGCATTAGTGAAAATGGTTCCACTCTTCCTGAATCCGTATTGTCCTCTTAGGGTCTGGTATGCTCCTTCCATGTCTAATTTGTAGTACGATTCCATTAGTTACTCTTATATGAATGTTCTTCTCTCTTTCCATGCCTTGCAGACTATCTACTCTAGTTCTTATCCCGTTGCAGTTGTGACTTCCGCTGGGATCCAGTCATAATTAGCTTTATCTGGCTGAATCCTATTCTTAAAGACTCTTTGTGTTAGGCAACTTCTAAAGGGTATGTTTGGAAATTATCTCATCTTCTCTTTGTCCACTTCTCCCTCTCTGTACATTTTCTCCACTTTGTTCTTCCCCGGCTCTTTTTCAATCTCAATGAACTTTAATGAATCTATCCTTGACAATTCTACCACTATTCCTTAGTGGTCACTCCTGCCAATTTTGATCTACTTACTCGGTCCTGTGAATCGAAGATTGGATGCTACCAGGTCAAGCTCTTTCTTTCCTCTTGTCGGGCCTGATGATATATAATTTTCTCCAAGGCTTTTGAGTAGGGATTTTTTAACACTCTACGAGTCGAGATTGAAGTCTCCTCCCACAATAAATCTGACCTGTTCTTTCGCTACCATATTAATCAGGTCTACATTTTCTTAGCACTTTCTGTTGTTATAGCAGTTGAGTATCATGATTTTCTCATTAGTGTCGTCCCTCGTTATTTCGCTTATCTGTAAACTGTCCGATACCTCCATGACCAACCTACTGTTCCAATCTCTCCGGATCAAGGTGGACAGGCCTCCATACTTACTTGATGCAGTTAAATGTTGAATGTAATTTCTATGAATGCAATGATCTTTCTCCCCTCTCCAGGTCTCCTGTATAGTGACCACCACGGGGTCTACGTCATCGATGTGCTTCCTCAGGGCTGCCAGGTTTACTCTATAGAACACCGATCTGATGTTGATCGACAGCACTTTTATGGTGAGCTTTTGCTCAGTTGGTAATTGCTTTATTTTTCGTCTGTTGGTAGACGATTCCTTTTCCATTTCATTGGATTCAAAAAATTTGAAGTTAATTTCCGTATTTATTAATTCAATGACACGGTTTTTCTACATGTTGTCCATTGTTTTCTCAACGAATCAGAACCTTCCCTCGTCCTCGTCCGCTCCTTTGAAGAAAGCAAGGCCATATCCCTTCGCCTTGAGCATTTCTCTCACTTGAGTGTACTCTTTCCTTTTGATCTCAACCAGGGATCTGTCCTCCATTTACTCAAAGTCAACTACTCTCTGTGCCAGGTTTGCATTGGACTGCCAATCTTAGCGACCAATGATGGTGAGAATCTGAGTCTTGCCTTCTCTACCGTCTCTTTCTTGCTATTAATGGTGCGTCAGGTCGGATTCATGTCTTAGTTTATTACTGGCTCCGAGGTTCCTTCTTTCACTCAATCTCAGCCTCTTCTTTTCACTCCTGAGTGAGTCCAGTCTCTCTCTCTGTCTGTCTCTGATAGCGTTACCAGTGTAGTGCGTCGTCCTGAGCAGTTATTGATTTTTATTTTCAAATTTACATTTGCCCGGCAATTCTGCTTGTTACTTTAAGTGCTCCCATTGCTCCAGCGTGTCCAGTTACGAGCACTGTGGTTCTGTCCTCTTCTCCCCATCTCCCTCCGCAGACTTCACTTCATCTAGTCTTTCTGATCCCTTCTCTTCATCTTCTCCGCTAAACTTAACGGCACAAGCGTCTGGGAGTCCTACTGAGTTGGGTCTTTGTTCTTCGCAGGTGAGCTCGCTTCCTCATTTTGTTGTTTATCATGATCGCCTACCTATGGTGCTAAGGTGCTGGGATTGATTTTCTGTACTGCATTTGCCACATTCCCGCTTCCTACTTGTTTTATCCTTTTTCTCATTAGGGCTAACATCTTTTATACACTTGTTAATTAAGTTTTTTTCTAGGTCTCTTTCAGCTATTCATCTAAACTTCCATTCTCTGTTAGGTCTCTCCGTCCTTCCATCACAACACTCTTCCTATTCTATCTTATCCAATCCTCTGCACTGCTTCTTGCCTAGAAATACTGGATGTGGTATTGATTTAGCTTCAGTTTCTCCTGGATGGTGTCTGAGATTAGATCCAATGGAATTGCCATATTCCCCCAGAATTTAAATAGGTCTCTCATCTTGATCCTAAGTGGTTGCCCTTTCCCCTATGCCTCAACCCATCTTCGCACTGATTCGGTAATTGTAGTG
>JAGYYO010000330.1:0-10503 GCA_021441625.1 Diophrys sp. 3 WChen-2021
AGAAAGAGGAGAGAAGAAGGCTTAAATAGATAAATTGAGTTAGGAAAGTAATATAGCCATAACAAGAACTGAGGGAATTAAAATGACCTATTTAATAAACACTCTTTTCTTAATTAATCTATGTCTCCTTAGTTTTTTCTTGAGCGAAAGCCAATATTATGTAAAAGAGTAGAAGAGAGAAGGAACAGGAATAATTTAGAGATGAGGTAAATGATTTATTGATGATGATGATGATGATGATATAATAATTGATCCTATAGTACAGATGATGATAGCTTGCAATGGTAGGAATGAGTGCTTAGACTAATATAACTCCTTTATTTAAGAACATAGAATTTTATGATATTGACAGGTAAACTTTGATATACCCTCCTTTATTTACTTCTGTTTCAGATCGATCTGCTATATCATTGGGGTGTCAACTCCAGGAGTTAAGTATGAATATTGTTGTGGCAAACACTGAGGAGGGCAGAGGTACTGGTACTTATTCAAATGAGAACTTTGAAGGACTATCGGAGAATTAAAGATATTAAATCAGAATGTGCAAAAAAATGAAAGAATGAATACTCATTATTCTAATAATAATAATTTTTTTATTTATAAACAGTATACGAATCAAAACTACCGTAAGTCTGTAAAACTGAACTCAAAGATCCCAATCAAATTCAGAAGAAGCCCAAATAGTTTGTCGAGTGGGATATTTATAGATAGTCTTGACTCAACATATAACTATTATTTAAAAAAGGAAACTCAAGCTTATAGGATTTAAATTTAATAATGGATGACATTGTTAAAATCAATCCAAACAGGAAAATTCTGTCAATGAATGCCTGTGGACAAAACATTAGAAATGGGGATCAAGATTTCCAAGGAAATCTTCTTGTCGAAAGTCTCTGGTGCAATAATGTCAAGTCAACAGAAGGAACCAAAACATATTCCTTTCGATCATCTGCTGTTTAACTTTAGAAATTGTATTGAGTTTCTTGCTTCATCTGTTCGTGGATGTTTGGTCTCATAAAGAATCCGGAAGTTAAGATCCTTCTTTGCGTCTTGTTAGTGAGTATCTCTGTCAAGACTTAAGGGTTTTGCTTAATGTACTACAGGAATTTAATGTCCACTATCATTGTTCGCTAGAGATTTCTTATGTGATTAAAGTGACTTTAATGGTAAATTGGGATTTTACGATAAAGTCAATTTATTAACGTTTACAATAAACTGACTTAATCAACAAAATCACTTTGGTGCTATTAATAGTAATTTAAATTAACGTTCATATGTCTGATTGAACTGTGATACAGTTGTTTTTGCTTTTCTTGGAGCTAGAACATAACAGTTAAAGAACTCACTCCAAAGTCAAACATGAATGTGCTTTACTTTAAAGATGTGCTTGTTCAAACAAAGTTCAATTGAGCGCATTTTCGTCTAAGAAATACCTCAACTGATAAAGATAGAGGGTGAAACTCGTAAAGGTGATTGTTTACAGCCATTTTTACTGAACCAGGGGTTTTTACTATCTCTTTCTTATCTTTCCCTTACAAAAACAACGCTTTAAAGAAGCATATACCTTATCCTCCCACAATCTTCTTTTCAATATATTTGAATTAAAACACATTCATCCTCCAATAATAATGACTCAATCCATTCAGTGTTTGCATCTAGACATGGTAGTTTTGAGCATTCATTTCTGAGAGACATCCATCCTATCTTCTACTTATCCACTACTGTTATGGGAATAATGGTAAAAGTAGAATTCAATTTGTTAATAAGGGAGTGCTAGGTTTAGGTATCAGAGTAATTATGGTTATTGAATGTATTGATCTAGTATTGTTAGATTGTTTATTGTGAATATGAAGAGAAGAATAAAGATGAGGAGGATTAGTGAATTATTCTTACAGATGCAACAACACTGTAGAGAGCTATACCTATTGATTCTTACAGTGACAGTGAAATATGGATTATAAGGTACTTTGAAAACTGAACAGATAATTGTTAGTTCAAAAAGAACAGAAAGAATCTTTTTATATTTATATAGGATTTATTTTTACAGCTCATTTCACCTTTCAAGTCCATAATTCATCTACTTCTTCTGATTATTATTAATAATGATTTCAAATGGCATATGGCTTTCTCTTTTCAGAAATGCTGAGATGAAAACTAAACCCTTATATATTCTAGGAAGTGTCAGACCTAAGACTGGACCTTAACCCTAGTCTTAGAGGTGTTATAGACTCTTAGGACTCTGGGGCTGCTGCTTGTATTATGTTAAACCGACTATGACAGTAGAGACAGAGCTTGATGCTCTGACTGAGGGGTGAAAAGATGTGGAGCCAATTTTTCTGTTTCTGAGACGTAATCCTTTAAATTCCACTAATCAACTTAACAGATGAAAATAAACAACAAATCAGATAAATAACAATCCTATTCATCTAATATCTCTATCTCCCTTTAATAAAGATCCCTCATTCCATATACATTAACTCTATAGAGACCATCCATATCTTCAAATAAGCAACACACAAAGACATCATAGAAGAAGATCACACTGAATATGCTAATGCACATCAAAGTACTGGAGTACACAGATATCCTATATGGATTAGCATAGAGAAGAGTATTTAGTAAACAAGAGATCATGCACTTATGATTCAATGGATAAGAAGATGTTAAGAATCATTATAAAAGGAAATGTACTCAGTGAAGAATGTAAATGATATGGAGGTGGCATTTAATGTAAAGGAGGAATAGATAAAACATATTATGCACTTTAAAAAAGAGGTAAGTGAAGAGATGGTAGGAAAGAGAAGGTATTAACTAGCATAACTAAAAGAGGGAGGAACGTTGTTATCATTATCTTACAGAGTCAATGGAGTAGATCTAAAAATAATACAAGAATGATTATACCTTAGAGATGCCAAGACGTTTAAAGAAGAGAAAGTGATACAACCATCTGGGACAAAATACCAAGACTAATAACCTCTCTTCACGCTTTAGAATGAATAAATAATCTAAAGAGTAATTATATAATGCAACACTTCACTCTGTTCTCTCTCTTCCATCCACTTTTCAATTATCATCTACCAAAGCTAGCTATGGACTCCTCCAATTCCTTAATTCAAACATCAATAACCTCTAAAGCTTCAACTATCAATCTCATGTCCTCTCTTTCAACCTTTCCCTTCCTATTCCTCTTCTACTAATAGTAAATGAAGTCTTATAGATGGAACAAAGGTGAAGTAAGTAACATATCAGATAGATGTGATCAATAGAGATAGAGAAGAACGTATAATGGAAACCAACGGAGGAGGAGGAATGATGTAGTTAGAATGGATTGGAAGATACACGAGAAAGAATTAAAGATAGGTAGGAAGATATTGGATTATGAGTAGTAAGGGTGATCATGGAAAAAGATTTAAGATTAAACATGACAAGAGAGGCCTACTCAAAGTCTCACTATCACAGGACCCACAAATGTAAGAGACGGAGATAATCCTTAGTGTCAGACACTTAAAATCTATAGATGGGGCGGCAGCTGTCGTCAAGGTAAGGTAGAAAGTGAGTGGATATTCTCTTGTTTCGTATAGAACAGGAAGGAACAACCAAACCAAGAAAGACAAGAGTTAAATGGAATTTAGATAATTATATTCCAAAATAATTATTATAATTTACTTAAAGAACGTTATTCGAGAGACACGTTTAGGATCATTAAGAGATTGAGAAAGGAGTACTCTAGGCCATATTATGCAACATCAGATACATCAACAACAGAGCTAATCGGATGGCGATGAGTGAGAAATATAATAGATTAGAGAAATCAGATGCATTATTTATTTTAGAACATGTGACTGATAAGCTAGCTTAGACAACGATGAAAAATTTACCTTATAACATTTAAGTTTGATTGTTATAGTGAGAATGGATTGGGAAGCACAAGAAAAAGGAAATAATTAGATCATTTTAGGATTATTAAATATGGGTTGACAATGACTTTAAAGCTCGCATCCTTTAACTGAGCACTTGTGGCAGTCCCCAGTTTAATAGTCTATCCTAATACTCTTGACTTTTCTTTTACTTCTGACTCACTTGAGTCGTTTAACTACTTTCCTTTCTAGAGAACACTAAACCGAAGATGCTAAGTTAACTAAATCCATCCTCGAAGAGAAGAGTCTGATCTCGAAGACTGATACTTTGGTTAATGCTATTAACTTTACTACTAAACACTCTATTGGAGGAGGAACTGGATCAGGAAGTTAAACTTCTATTCTACATCTAGAGGCAGAAGAAATGACCCTAATGCAACTTTTAATATCCACCAATCAATCAATATCCAGATCATTTTAGAGATGAGGAGACCCATATCAAGTTAGCCTATTCACTTAGTAAGTGCATATCAAATCCAACTTATAGATGGGGTTTAATTAATTAGAAAAATGACGAATGTAAATCATTAGTGATTAAAAGGGAATCCAAGATGTAAACATAACACTTGAGAAAGCTATAGGAGATAAAAATTGAAAATGTGCATTTAGGGAACAGTGATATTAGGCACAATTATTAGATATAAATTGCTTGTTAAAAATCGTGATACCTAAAGGCAAGTTCTTTAATTACCATTAGTGTTTGTTAACATTAGAGTAATTCAACATTCCTCCATATTCTCAGACCCTTCTTCCTGTAGTAATACAACGTAATCTTCTTATTTTTAAAGGCTTATATTTATTAAATATGTAATTCTATTAAGATCATGAACATATATATTCTCTGGCTAGAAGTTTTCAATCTCTTCTTCGAGACTAGAAGGTTTAGTTTCGAGTTCACATTCAAAATGTACTTGTTCTATGGTTTAAACTTTGCTAATGCTTCCAAGTTACTTGCCTTAAGGCTTGGGAGGTCTCTTTGTCAGTTCTATTGAGAGTCTCTTATAGTTTTCGAGATACTCAGTCTGCTCAGATATTAACTGTTTCATGAGGTTTGTTGTAATACCTTTATCAATAGAACCTGAGATAGTGATTAAAGCTTCTTTATTATATCTTTCTGTTTTTTAAGTTCCGTATGTGCTTTTTCAAGCAAACTCGTTTACTCAGCTACTCTCGTATTCATTACTTCCAATTTCTTCAAGAGTTTTTGATTATCAACCAAGTGCAGATTACAAGTTGAACGTTCCTTCTTTATTTCGACCTGATCCAAAGACTCGTCAGCTTAAAGAATGGCCCTCTCTAGTTCGACAAAAATTTCTTTATAATCCCCGACTTCTGTGAGAACCTTAGTAGGTCTAAGAGGAAATGGAGATGTCACATTTGAAACATTTATTAGCTCTAGTAAGATTATTCTCTTATCTTCTAAACTATTCTATATCTTTCTCATAGCATTCTTCATGGAAAGCTACATCACAACAGTTCATATATAACTTATTCTCATTGTCTGAATTGGCACATTTAAAGCATTTTGCAATTAATTTTAACTTTCTAACCTTGTAGAAAAGGTCGGCTAAAAGAAGGAGCTTCTCCTGTACGAACTCAGAGAGCTATCCTGTAAGAAGTTTTATAAATTTAAACTCGTTCGTGAATTACTCCTCGAAGCATCTTCTGTCTCTCTCGCACTATCTTATGCCGTTGACAATTACATTAGCTGTTTTCAAATAGATCATTTGGCTTGCCTTTCTTAAGCTATATATAGTCGTCAGTCTCACCTAGACTATAAAAAATATTAAGAGAACATGGACTCTCACATCGTAAATGAGATTTTAAATAACTGAAATCTTAAAAATCTACTGAATAATCCATTCAAAGTTTCTTCAAGAATGAAATCAGTATAGCAATAGACGATTTTGATGAAAAGTTTGAAGCTAAGAGGGGTATCATAGAAAATGCAATCACCCTATTAGAGAAATCCATTAAAGAAATTAAGGATAATCTAGTACTAAAGACAAAACCTGAAGAACATGAAATAGTAGCTTAATAAATAAAAGAAATTTAAGAGAAAATTCATTCTAATTACATATTGATTAATACAGATATGGAACATCGACTTAACGAACATGATTAATTAAACGAAACTAATTATCCCAAGTGAGTATTTCTAAGACATATGCCATAAAGTTAACTTTACTTACAATTAGAAAAAGTAAATCAGAACTATGAAGAATAATAACAATAATATGATGCAAGAAAGAAGAGAATATGATCTTTGAAACACCAAACACAGTTCTCTTGAGCAGGTATAATGATGATTGTGATGATGACATGATTATATTATATAGTGCACTCACAGGGGGGCTTTAATTATTATCCCATAATGAGGTACATAGCCACCTCATTCAATATCATATTAAATCAAACATAAATCCCTAGCAATAATTAAAGGCATATGATGATGATGATGATGAGAAACTATCAAATAATCCTCATTGAATATTAATTAAAGAGGGAAGGTGGAGAGGATGAGAGGGGGAAGCCACTTCCTAACAGGACTTGGCAGGCTTCTGTGAGGACTCGGTGGACTCCTTTACTACCTTTGGAGTCAGACCTTTGTGATCTGGAACTTCATTCTATGGGGGATCATAGCAGGGGGTCTTCTGGTAAACATCCAGACATTAGCAGGACCCTCTTATCGATCTCCATATAGGTTCCAATTCAGACCAGGTAAGCAACAATGATTAATTTCAGCTCTAATGAAGTAAACAATGTTTTTAGTTTTATCAATAGACTTGATTCATTAAAGTAATCATTAACAACATTTATCAATATTTCATTTTGTTTATTACTATATATTGCTGCACAATTATTTAATAAAGTATTAATGAATTCTGAAGACATTTAAACATAATTGCACTTATGACTATCCTAAGTTAGAGATATGCATTTACAATTGATTCCTTTTACTTTAAAGAAATATAATAATACTAATGTGCTAGCATGTCCTTCAATAATAATAGTCAAACCGATATGACCTAATGTAATGAAAGCATCCACTTAACTAAAAAGAATGTTTACTTCATTAGTAGATGTCTTGCCTCGAGATGCGATGATTCCCCAGTTCTGAAGACTTGCTGGCATGACATTCGGGGTCGATTTTGAAGAAGTAGAAGATCAAACTAGCAACAGAGCAGATCTGAATGAAACATGAGAGATCTCAAAGTAGTGCTTGATTGCCTCTCTAGATCCTTTAGAAATGGACAACCATGCTAATAAGGCAACCATTGATTCAATGGGAGAATTTAGCATTCAAGGCACATTTACTGATTCTTCTAATGAACTTTATCTTATTTATTCTCTTCAACTTCTCATGTCTTCTTTTAATCTTTAATCCAACATTATAAACATAATAAATTCATAACAATGTAAAGTCAATAATTAGAATAATATTAAAACCCCAAAACCCCAAAACCTCAAAACCATAAAAATTATAAAACTGGAGTAGAGCGTTATAGGAGGAGGTTCATTTCTTCTATTAATTTGCCATTCTCTCAGAAAAGTAATGAAACAGGTCTCTTCCTTTTTACTTCATGGAGTTTCCCTCTGGTGGAACAGTTTAAGATATAAAAGACAATAGTGATGATCATTGTAGTTCTGCATCTACCAGATCTACTCATAGGATCAATTCTCCACATAAGAACCACAGCAAAAGAAAAACATTAAATACGGAATATAATCTTAACCTAGCCTAGTTGAAAGTCTCTTTAACTATCCATCGATGCGTTTATGCCAGTTCATTCAGAAAGTCTTGCTTTACTCTATCCCCTTATTTCCATCATCAATCTTTTTGTCCAATAAATGTCTATTTTCTCATATTTTGTCAAAATTCCACTATTTTGAAGACAAAAAGACTTTGAAATATTTCCATCGCAATTCCTTAATCTGTTAAGCGATAACTGACTTAGGAGATGTGCCGCGAGTGATAATGGGAGAGGCTAAACTGGAGTTAAACATGAGGGAGTTCGGTTCACAACTGAAAAGACTGAGCCAATATCTCATCTTTGTTGAAAGCTATTCTTACTTGATGACTACTCAATGCTTAATAAAACAAGTACCTTTACTCTCTCTTATATCTTTGATCTGATGATATGGGAAACCATGTTTATGAAGAGAAGAAACAGAGGCGATTCCAATCAGTGTCTCATTTGCAAGCAGGGATTATCATGAGGCCAGCGAGTCAAGGCTCAGCTTTATGGAAAGAAAGCAATATCAATAATAGAAAATATCTTCAATCAAGACTTTAAAAAACAGGAATGAGTATTCATAATAGGTCTATCCTTAGAGTAAACATTGAATCCATTTAATTTGGAATTTGAAATACGAAAGAAACCATTGTGAGTAGTGATTCAATGAAAATCCAATATAGATCAGTACCAGATTAGTAGTTAAGCCTAACTCTCTCAGACCTTGCTTGTTCGAGTAATGATTCACTAATCCTCTCCTTAATCTAACCTGCTTTCCCCATGAATAGACCAGCATCATAATTTTATCATAAAGAGAAGTTGGGAATCGTAGATAACCCTCGTCAGATCCGTTATAATCCAAAACCCCAAAACCCCAAAACCCCTAGTATATGTCAAAAGTAAGTGAGAGTACTTACTAACTTCTGTAAGAAGTAGGGCTAATAACCTAAGCACATTAATCAGCATTAGCGTTTCGTCATCTTGACTAAAATGATTATTAGTAGGAGTTCGGTTCCTCCAATCTTTTTTTCTTCATGGAATTTCTTCAAGAAATCGTATCCTATCACCATTTTTAGAGTTACTCTCTTAGCATGTTCTGTACACAGTATTAGGCAGGTTTTTTACTTAATCTACCTTTAGGGATGAAATTCAATAACTTGAATTCTTATGGATGTAGACTTACGAATTCGCCTACCCTATCTCAATTTCCCCATCAACGCATCTAACGTCCTCGATGTCACTGGCCCTCCCGTCCCTTCCAATTTCTCCCACCCAATCAATGGTTTACTCCCCATTCCTATCTTACCTATCTCTGTCTTATTCCTCGATCTTTCCTTCTTCTTTCCACAGGGAGTAATCTTAATAGGATGGGATGGAAATACAGCATTACATGAGGAATACATATTTAATATGATTGTTATTACACAGGGGAGAGTTGAGAGAACATTTACATCATTTTGGGAGTGAATTCTTTAATAATTGGATTTAAATTATTAAAGATTTTTATAATTATAATATTTATTTTAATTTAATTATTTTATCAATGGAGAGAATTCACATAGAAAGAACTTCTTCAGTACATCAAAAATCTTAAACAAAGTAAATCAGATAAAGAATCAGAGATCTAACGCATTAAAAGTCAGATGATTGGAGTAGACATTCAGAGTGCCATAGATGGATTTAATTAAGCCATCACATCTGTTGAATGAGATATCACTACTATTAATAACGACTTTTCTAAATATTAGCAAGCTCTCTACCTCCACAATCAAATAGACTCTGTAAGCATCAATGTCGACCAAAGTATGTAGAACATCATGAAATCAAACTTTATTCTCTTAAGTCCGAGTACACCCCAAAACCCCATTTCCTCTCTTTCTCCTCCTGTGTGCAATAACAATCAAATATCCATTTCCTATTAAGATTACAATGGGAAGGGAAGATCGAGCAATAAGACAGAGATAGTAAAAATAGGAATGGGAAGTAAACAATTGATCAGATGGGAGAAATTGGAAGGGACTGGAGGAGGGGACCAGAGGCATAGAGGACTTTATATGCATTGATGGGGAAGTCGAGGATTATTAATCATAAATACTATTTAAGGTCTTTGGCGAAGTCGTTAGGTCTACTTCCATGATTCTCTTAATTTCTGAATCTAACTTAGATTTGTTGGTTTCTTTGATTATTTTTTAAATTGGACTCCTTCAAATAATAAGCTTAGCCTATCATAAGCTTCTATTGCCTCTGGCACTGAATGAAAATGACTTGACAAAACTTTATTATTCATTTATATTTCAATTAGTCACATATATTATTTTTAAAGCTTCTTAAATCCTCAGAGGATTAGTCTGAAGATATGCAGTGTGAGATTAACCTCTCTAACAAAATACATGATGATATAGATCTCAATTAAGATATCATAGTCTCTTATTTATAGGATTCAATGGATTATGTTGCACGAAATGAATCAAGCAAAGATCTCTTAAGATAGTAATAAATACTAGGAGACCAATTAGAAGATCGATCAAGAGAAAGAACTAACTGAATTAGGAATAGATGTAAATGAAAGAAGAGAAGAGCAATATTATTGCAATGTAGCTATTGATGATGTCTTAGAGTCAAGAGAAGGATTAAATTCTAAAGAAAAGAAAAGTCTCATCTAAGACACCATCTTTAAGACTTCGTATGGGTTCACTACTAGAAATGTTCATTTTTATTTACCAAAACCCCACTGAAAGACAAAGTGATTAGGATTAAACGTCTTTAAATATCAATTTAACAGTTTGATTCTTCTATATATAGAGCATCTATGTCATTTAAATGACTATTGAATTCATCTGTTTTGTACG
>JAGYYO010000331.1:0-10499 GCA_021441625.1 Diophrys sp. 3 WChen-2021
ATGATGTGAGTGAAACACACTCACTGCTCTTGTGAAGCATAGGGGTAAGTCGAATAAAAGGACTTCTTTGTGATGTTATGTGAGAATTAAAAAGAGAGGAGGCATATATCTCTTTGTTAACTATGTTGAAGGGCTAATGTCTATGATTGATAAATGGAAATGGAAATGGAGTGTTACTCCATCCTCTTGAGGTATTTCTCTTTACTTAATTAAGTTCTTCTTCTTCCCCAGGAGATAAAAACCCTCCACAGGGATCTCATACCCAGGAGAAAACCCTCCAGCCGGAGCCGTAATACTTCAACTTTCGCACAGGAGAAATCAGAAAAAATTAAGATAAATGTTTTGACCAGCAGATTTAAGTTGATTATTAATATCATGCAAGAAGCGATTGTCTTGCTTTCATATTTAGAACTTAGACTACTTTGTTCTTTACACCTATTAATAGATATTCAGCTGTCTTAAAACTAAATAGAAAGAATGATATGCTACTATTTATATGGAGATAACCTAAGATTGATTCCGATATCGAAAATTAATTTAGCTCAATAATTTCTTGAACTTAGAGAGAGGTATTCTTGGAGTATTTCTTAAATGGTTTTGAAGAATTGCAATGAATGTGATATTCAAACCTTCCTTATTCAGAAAATCAATCCATTTATATACCAACTCAGTCAAGGTTTATCCAGAAGCTTGAAAGCTTAAAGATATCCTCCTAAAATAAGAACAACACAGACATTAAAATATTTAAATTAAAAGAAGTTCTCCAAATGATCTAAGTTCATCAATGATTCAAATGCGGATGTAGTTGAAATGCACTTAGACACAGAGATCTTCATGTATGTTACGAAAGAGGATGCCATGAATTTCGCCAATACATTGATCAATGTAAATTAGGCCTTTCATTTTAAACCTCTTTGTCTTATCAATGAAAACATAATATCTAGAAACACCTAGATTACTCTAATATTAGGTTATGCGACGGGTCCTGGCTCTCAACAATCATGATCTGCATTTAGTAAGCACGTATTGTACCTCCAGGATCCACCTTCACTAATACATTTACTCCCATTACTCACTTTCATTCCTTAGAATCGCCAATTATTGTTAGATTAGTGTTAAAGTACATTTGAGTCATGCAAGGTTACTGAGGTCCGAGAATTAGAAGAAGACAAAGTTACTAACTATAGTTGAATAATGACTCGATGATCAGGACAGTTAAGTTTGTTGTTTATTAAATTAATCATCATCATCATTTAATGCTAGGCAGTTGTGTAAGCAAGTAGTAGTTTGAGTAAAGTGATTAATCTGACTGATAGTTAATGATAATGAAGACATTAATCGTCAGATAGAAAGAACTGGATCAATTTTCTCCATTTAGTGTCTTTCTTGAAGAGAGCTCATGAGTAAACTATCCTCCAAGAGTGTGGAGCTTGGAATCCTGGAGAGCTAGGTGAGATGGTTTAACTAGCAGAGCCTGACGGGAGCGAACGTCTAGTCCCAGACGTAGGCTTCAACTGGGACCAGGGATCCCAATTTTATTTAGAATGAGACTTCTACTCTTGAATGAAGTTAGAGCTGAGCTCTACAGGGTCTTTGAGCCTTAAGGCTGTGCTTGCGGAGCTCTGCTCCTAATGACCCCCTTTGTCACTAAAGGTGACGAAAAGGAGCTGGTCTTGCACTTCTAAAGTGAAGAACTGTTAAGCAACTAAGCATCGCAAGAAAACCAATTTATAAATTAATAAAAATCTTCTCTTTCAGCATTAGAATATATGTTTCATTCTTAAAAGAAATTAATCCTTTCTTCTTTATTATGAAGTCATTAGAAGTTGATCTTCATTGCTCTATCTTAGAATATTGAGTAGCTCCTCTCTGCATTTGTAGATAAGTACAAATCCTCTCTGCTAAGACTGTGGCTCCACTGTGGAGTCTTACATGTGCATGTAGATTAGATAAAAGAATACATTTAATTAAATTACGAAGCATTTAATCAATTAAACAAATCATCATAACCACTGGTCTCTAAATCATCATAGTCAACATAGTCTCTCCTTTCCTATTCTTTGAGTACACAGATTAAGATGGCTAATTAACTGCTTTATTATGATCACTTATGTACCTATCAAACATCATTTGTCGCAAGTGCTAATCAATTACTTTCTTTTACACAAGATTGACGTGCTTCTCGACCAATTTTACCCTCTAAATAACTTATCGCATAGCTCACATTAATATCTTTCTTCACTTTACTTTGTGTTATCTTTACAGAATTTCTCTAGTAATTCATTCACATAGAGCTAATATTAGAGCACTAACTCCTTGATGAATTCTCTTAGTGATCTAGCTACATATTGATCTTCAAATAACCTTATCTCTCCTGATCTCAAATAAATGGGTCTATATTTAAAAGTAAGCATTCATCCATCATCATGTTCTTCAGTAGATTAGAATACCTATTTTTAATTATTAAATGAGAATTATTAAATTAATGGCATTTAAAGCCATAGTCTGAAGATAAGGCAGTTATAAGCCTTCCCACAGTCTCTGGGCAGTCAGACCCAGTTGAGAGTCTGGAGCCTCCTGGAAAACCCAGGAGGAACTCCCTCAACTCCTCGTCTGGGCCGTCTGAGCCCTCTTTTGAGGCATGATCTTTTCACCTTTCTTCGTCTATTCCTCTAGCAGCTAGAGCTACCCTTTTGAGGTGCTAGAGCTATCCCTTTCAAAGGATCCTCTTAGCTGCTAGAGGAATCAATAGGAGAACCTCTCTGACCTTAGCCATACCTTTCCCAACACAAAATAATTAGTCTGATAAAGCACGCATTCCTGAAATAGGAAGCGCAGGACGAACCCAAGTCCTTTCCCAAATTGAACTAAGAGAAAAGAAAAGATAAAACCTCAAAGAAGTAAACGAAGCTCAACAAAAGAATTTTTCTGTTTTCCTCAAGGAGAGACCAGAACAGAAAGAAGAAAGACAACCTTCGATTAATAATTAAATTCTAATGCATGAACTCTTTTATAATAGAGTATTTATAGATCTACTTGATGTCTGTCACCAGAAGAAAGAGTGTTTAATATTTCAATGTTCTTTTCTTTATCTAATATCTTTATTAATTAAGCAGATATACTATTATCTCTTCTGAAACAAGAATCAGTGGAGGACATGTAGTCACTTGTTTTCTTTGACTTCAGCTCTTGATTGAATGGAGATTCAAGTCTCTATTTGACATACTTATCTTCAGTCTTCCAGATGTAGTTATTCTGGATTGCAATTCTCTCTGAACCATTGTCATTTTTATCATAAATTAGCTTGTTTCTTTTCGTGTTGTTGTACTCATCGTAAGCTAATATAAACTTCTTCTCTATGAAGGCTATAAAAAAAATACATGAGCCATTCAGACTGGGATGTTGCATACCTTCATGAGGAGACGAATATCGATTGAGTCTCTCCTTATTGAAGGAGTCTTTATGCATGCCATCTCTGAATCTGATTACTTTCTCTTATCGCGAGAATGTGATCATTGAGGGCTATGATGAACTACTCTTGGAGCGGCGTATTAATCCCATCACCCGCTTAATTAACATCTGTATGTTTTACAGAATGTTCATTGAACTTTTCTCCTTAAAAACATTCTATAAAGAAGCTAGTGTAGTAATGACTGATTTTATGCATGAGCCCCAATTCAAATTAGATTCTTGCTTAAGATGACACTTTAGACATATTTACAATAAAGAGAGTAGTTATGTAGTCTTACAAGTCTCTTCCTTACTCAACTATATCTTCTTTACATTTGAGACTCAATTACTAGCTCTGTTGATCTTTAAGTATATTTACGCTAACCTTTTGATTGATGAATAACGATCAATCACTCTTCTTGTTCTCTTCAATCATATTGATTTTGTTGAAATTTGTGTAGTCTCCGACATTCATATCTGAAAATCTTTTCTGATTGCATGGACTTGGGGAAGAGTGCTGATCAATGATGCCTGATCCTGAGCTTCCTCTGATCCTCATATGTCCCTGTGCCCTTCAGAGGATGGTTGATCTCTCTTCTGGATTTCATCATTCCCTAGTGGGCCACTTAAAGAATCAAGTCCATGAATGATTTCTCTTTTAATGGTAAGTATTATTTTTTATTCCCTTTCTTTATTATATTTTTTAATTAAACTATTTTATTATGGGACCCCTTTATAAACATGGGACTTTAATCCAGGTACACTCTAAAAAACATCAATATTAAACAAGGTAAGTCTAGAAGGTCTTCTCTCTTCTTGGCAACAAATATGAATATCATTAGAAATTCAATGAAATTAATAGAGAAGAAAAATTTCTCAAAGATCATCTTAAGAAGGTAAGTAAGTCTTAAGAACGAGGAGATGTCCAAAAGAATCATTGTTAAATGATGGCCATCTCTTGATGACAGAGGATATCGAACCTAGCTAGGCACTGATTATTGTGGTGCTCTAGTTGAAAACAGTTAGTCCTAAACGGTTAACTCGAGGTTTGCTCCATTTAAAAAGGACCTGTCTGGCTCTAACCCATCCTATCTGGCATCCAGCACCCCCCATCAAAAACCCCACCGGGTTCCCACACAAAACCCCTCCTGACTCACAAGGCCCGCAGGTCCAGCACCTGCTTGATTGTCCCCTTGACCTTATCCTCAAGTCTTAAAAACCCTAGCCTTAAGCCTTTCGGAGTTTCTTAATGAAGGCTAAGCTCGAGCCTGGGAAGCTTGAGAGCGATGCCTTTACCCTCTTTGCTTTCAGCTTGCAAGATGACCTAGAAACTTGAATCATTGTTAGCAAAGTTCGAATATGAGTAGAGGAATTTAACAAGTATTGGAGAATGTTTAATTGTAAATGAAGAAAAAGGAAAAGAACTGTACTTGGAAGAGCCAGATTGCCTACTAGTCGGGAAATGCATTTATGTTTCGTTGTATTTTAGCACTCATTGACTGCCAGAGGGTACAGATCAGCAGTAGGGATATACTTGGAATGATATCATGAACGGTAATTTTGGAATTTGTATATGGATTTAATTTTAACACGGAAAGCACAGATTTGTTCCTCCCCTTTGGTTGTCTGGACTCCCTGAGGGTCAGAAGAGTTAACGAGGGATAAGAGAGATCCCAATCAATGTTTCATTATACAAATACAGAGAAGGATAAATCCTTGTCACTGCAATTGCATCCTCTAAGGTACTAATCAGGCATCTAGAGATTGCCACCGGAGCCTGTTTATTTAAGAGTGAAAATAAATCGATTAATAAATCCATCCAACCCTTATCCAAACATACTTTACTATTAATCTATTACCTACTAGTGTTTATAAAGAATAACAGCCAACTTAAACTTATATAACTCAAGTCTTTCTCCCACCATCGATGAATTATCATCTATAAACAATGCTTACCCTCTTTATTCCCACCAACTATTCGTTTCTTTTATTAATTCTCCAAACCCACATTAACTGATTTCCTTATCGATGATCCACACTCTATAAGTTTTGATTTAATATCTTCCATGACATCCCTTCTCCATCAAGATACACCTGTTGAGGGTATTTGTTTCCAAATTAATCCATGGATTGGTCTCTTTCATTTACATTTAAACATTCTATATCTAAAGCTTTATCAATGAAGGATTATAAATAATGAGAAGCGTAAATGGATAGGGAGTGAAATAAATCAGATCGTCAATATGAGTGTGAAGGATGAGGACATTCATTAAAGTAAGGGAATGGGTAGGTAAATGAGGTCAATGCTGGAAGAGAGGGAAAGGAGTCGGATGATCTAGAGGAACTTGGGTGATGATGGGTTTAATATTTTAAGAAGGAAAGTCAATGTGAGAGATGGGATATCTTTGGGAGGAATATGAAAGCATATTAAGATGGTATGGGGGGTTACTGTTGAGAGCGATGTTCTGATGTAATGTTATAATACAAGAAGGAGTTCTTTAGGGAAAAGAAATGCATAGTCATAAACTAACTACAAGAGAAGCAACACATATTAATCATTGTTTCAATAATGACAGTTGTCTTCTCGATGTTGATGATCGATTTGAGGTTTCCGTCCCTTATGTGGAAATATCAAATTCGAAATTATCAAAATATTTGTAACATAGATATCATTACGACGTAGGGAGACCTAAGGTAAGTACATCCCCTCCTCCATCCCCTCACCCGAAGACGTCGCCAGAGCTCACAAAGAAAAAAGACTGTCTCCCCAAGTCTTTCCCCAAGAGGACACCATAGTCTTAATTTAATAATTAAAGACGTATTGATTGGAAATCTCAACTAACTACAAAACTTTACACTTTCGATTCCCTTATTTCATTTCCAAAATTAAATATAACTGCATGAAGTATTTAAATATGTGGAATTGCACTCTTTTCTCAGCTTGCCACTTCACCTGAGCACTTGAAAGAGTTCCTGCAATTTAGTACTCGCTAAGTTAATAGTTCTTCCCTTCTTCTCTCTGAAGGATTCCCAAGAGTTACCTAACCTAATTTACTCTTCTTCACCGAGATAGATAATATAAACTCATTCAACCAATAAGGCATTGAAAATCTGGTTGATAGATCTAGTTCATAACCGTATTAGGTGTTCAAAGTTATTAAATACTTATATCTGAACTACTCTTCTCTTCCTCTCATTAAGCACAAGGCACTAGCACCACGATTAATATTAAATCACCTTACCTGAAATGCAAGATCGATCCTATCATTTACGAGCTTTAACATGTTTACTCTGTGACATTAAATAAAATAGAGAGTGTTAAAGTCTGGATTAAAGAAAAGTAGATTATAGATCCTCCTCTTAACCACACAACTATGAGGGCAAGATGTTCAATAAAAAGAATTATGAAATAGTGTACTTAACCAAGGGAGTATTTGTCTCTCAAATTTAACTGCCCGACTAATCATTTAGACTAATTCGCTTAAAGGGTTGAAGGTAATAAATATTCCATCAGTAAAGTCTTTACTAATGATAGCAATGTCTTCGGCATCAACTAAAGAGTAAGAGAGGTCTGGGATATAGATTTTGGATGAACAGCAGCAGGATCAGTTTCTGGGCTAGTAACCTTTCAATATTCAATAAGTATGACTCTAACGATGTCTCTAAGATAAGTCCTAAAGCTCTTCATCTCAGTGGTTGACAGCATCACTCGTTTCATCGAAGAGCACCTCAATAAGAAAAAGTATTATTAGCTTACTCCAATGCCAAATCAAGCGTTCATTTGATTCTTAATTAAAGATATCAATAATCCCTCCATCCAAAATGTTTGACTATCTAATTATTAAGTTACTCTACCAGGAATAGAGATCAACCAGGTCCTGAAGTGTCCAATCAGAAGGTTGGAAGGGGTGGCTTAATTCCCCTCCGTCTTCCGAATATGGCGTATCACATTTGTTCTGTGTTTCGACCACTGGGGGGAGGGATCAACAGCGACCCAGGCCAAACTGGGGCGATCACCTCAGAAATGTATATCAACCATTGATTATTTTTAAAATCAATTAGATCTTTATTGAATATTATTGATTTTATTATTTTACTATTTAGATAAGAGCTGATGTGACATTTACTAAATTTTAATAATCATGGTGCTATTAAAAGTGCTGCCAAGCATTGTGTATTTTCTTCGTCTGCCTTTTGCTACAGAGGAACAATTAGGGTAAGGATATTTTATGGCACGCCAGCTGTCTGAGGGGATAAAGACCTTCTTCCCGTTTATTAGTGATCATTACAGTACCAATTTCACATACTATTCTATGAACTTCTCTATTTTCTCATCTTCATTGTATTTATAAATTATAGTTTCAAATGATTTCATACAATGACTATGACAAGTACAATCCAGATGGAAGAGAAGAAACATCAGATAAGTCTTAACTACTTAACTTTCCCTTTATTAGTCAACACTGCGGCAGCCAGGATGGACCTTTGACGTGGTCTTTACGTGTTCAATGCTAGGATTTTTTGGGTGTGAAAACTTTGTTGTACAGTCTTAAACGGTCACCTACTGTTTAATAGGGAGGTTGTCTGTTTGACTGCTGTCGCTGTGCTAACCTCTCGATTTTAATCTAAAGAGTATTAATAAAATGGATAATTTAAATAATATCCGTGGATAGTTTTATTATCGTTCACGATAGTCGAACTGGAAGGAGGATAGTCATTTCATACACAATAAAGTTTCTTTTTTACTACAATCATCAATGAAACATGGAGCCATCTTGCATCTAAGAATCATCAGAGACAACGCCATTAATCATGGCTTAAGTCTTAGTGATCCATTTTGATCTACAATTGGTAATGATGAGAACTAAAGTTAAACCGACTGAAGTATTTTCTCAACCTCATATAATTCTCTAATAAATACACAACACTTCTTCATCAATTCTCCTTCTTCCATTTGTATTCTCTTGTGTTTAACCATGATAACAAACTGACATCTATCATATGTAAATACACTTTAGCTACCCAGTTGTCTATAACACAAGTTAAATAATTGCTGATTATCATTAATTTACAGTGAAGTCCTATCATATTTCGAATATATTATGTGTATTACTAACTAATCTCTTTTAATTATTATCTCTTCAGTGAGCAATGCCATTGTTATAACATGGGTTATAGATGGTAATAGAGAGATAGTTAAACAAAAAGAAAGTAATTAGGAAAGAATGATGGTGGTTTTCTACTTTGAATCCTTTTTAAATAATGTGGGTTTTAATATTTAATGTGATATAAATAAAGAGAAGAGTTGAACTAATGATCCTATATCTCAGTTCTGTAATTAATTAAATCCTTTGGGACAGAGGGTGAGAATTTCTAGCTAATAAGTAATTGAAATATATAGCCACTATTTCAACTTAAAAAAAGTAGTTAGGATGCTTCTCCTTGCTCGGAATATATTGGATCAATAGCCTTGGCTTCTCACACCTGTTTAGATCAAGAATCCAAGTTATTAAGAAAGTATATTGTGAAGAGTAGCATGTTCATTTAGGTTAACAACATACACTTTCTCTTTAATTCAATGGAGGACCAGCACTACTAAGATATACTCCATTGCATTTCAACCTGGGTGATTATATGGATGCTTAGAATTATAAGAAAGCCATTACAGGAACCTTCTAATTATTAGACTAGTGACTCCATAGTTAGACAAACCACTTTACTTAAAACACTAACCTCTAACTGAATTCTAAGCAGAGTATAAATGATGGACAAGTGTTTGCATACAGTGAATATTTAATAACAACAATATCAAAGAATAATAAACCTAAATAAAGAAGACTTACCATCCACTTGAATGGATCCTTATCCTTACCCTGTTATCCTTGTTTCTGCAAGTGAGTAGTTTATCATAATTATCATTGTAGTATAGGGTTCAACGTATTTGAGATCAATATTTATCCACTTAATTAGTAAGTGATTTAATTCAAATCAATAGATATATTACATGTGCTAAGAAGAACTATCTCAATAGTGCTATGGGAGAGATCGTTGATAAATAACAGACTTCTATTTCTAAATTATTAGTTTACCTTAGAATTGAGTTATAAATTAAATAAGATGAACATTCTCTATGGAGGTATGGGAGTAATTTAAGTCTAGATGAGGCTTTAGATCTAGGAAGGTCATGGAGAGAGAGAGATATTCTTCTAATACTGCTATTTTGGTTCTGTTGAAGGGGTATGCGTGCTTGAGTAACGAGAATGGACAGAAGAAGAAGGAGCACATTATCATCTTTACGTCTTGGAATTGTCTCTTGCTTATTGTATTAGCTATGGTAGGGATATCTGGTGGGAGGTACTTCAAGGAAGTGCTAATTACAACATTTTTGTCTGTTAATTTCGTGAGCTCATGGTTCAGTTTAGTGAGGGCATAGGTGTCCATTGCACTTAGAGATTGGGGGAGTTTATGGACGGATTTAATAGTTCTAAGTTTTAGTTTTTCAATACTCCAGTTTCTTTGAGTGCTAAGGACTGATTCAATAAAAAGCTTAGATGACAATATTTGGCTTAAGTGTTGAGTACTGTTTGTCTGTTTAAGAAGAATGTCTTTTGCTTTATTGTTTCGAAGCTTAACTTCTTCATCGGCTGTCATTGGAGAGTATAAAGCCCAATAGTGTAGGATCAAGTGTGAATATTATAAGAAATAGAGCAACATTGGAGGTAATCTTGCTGCTGTATTATCATATGATGATAGCTATAGGTATGACACACGGCCCAATTATAATAATCCTGCGATATTAGCTGAGATTTAACTTCTACTCTTAATTCCTCATAGTTCATTATCAAATGAAAGAACATATATATTTACAGTAAGATAAATAGATTTCTCAAGCAATTCAGATTAACCTAAGTAATCTAAGTATTAAGCACTACCTCTCTAGCCAACCCCCGTTCCATAACCCCCTCACTCTCCCCCTTCAACCCCTCCATCTCCCCCGTCTACCTGTCTCCCCTGACCCATCTGACATCTCCCCTTCCATAATATAAATA
>JAGYYO010000332.1:0-10493 GCA_021441625.1 Diophrys sp. 3 WChen-2021
GAAGGTAGAGCAAAAGTACCCGATGCAATGTGTTGATGAAATGATGTAATCTCTTATCTCTTATCTCTTATCTTATCTATGATGAATTCCTTCAACCTTTAACCTTTTTTAATTAATGTCGAGTTACAATACAACACTCCCAACAGACTGTAGTTATGAATTAATTAATTTAATCAATTAACTTCAAAGATGTATTTCTCCACGGACTTACTTCAACACTGCACTGGCAAAGAACTTCTTAATAGTGCCTTGAGGGATGTCTGCCAACCTTTCCAGAACAGCTTATGAAACTCCCTAAAAGCTCCCTCTGTAAATTATAAACAGCAAACTTACCGTCCTCTGTAGTTAACATCAGTTGATCCTAAATTCTTTATTTGAGAATTTAAAAGACTCCTTCGACGGGACTGACATCGTAAGAGTAAGGGGCAGTAAACATTGTGATTGATTAATTATAAAGTTTTTTTTCTTCATATGAATGGGAAAGACTAGGCCTCTAAGGGGATCATCCCTTCCTGGATCGAGAGGAGAAGGATTTTAGGTTTTGAGGTGTGCGACAGTTAAGGCAGATCTTGTATCTTTTTCATTTTTCAATTTCTGCCTTTTTTCAGGGACGGAGCCAGCCCATCTCAGGTCCTCTATATTCAATTAATTTTTTAATAAATCAATTTTTATGGGATGGGATTCCATTCTTGGACGGGAAGGGTCTATTTGCGAGATATGATTCATAACAAGTAATCATCATATCTCTAGCAGTATACATTGTTTTGGCCCCAACTTGCTTCATCAGTTTAAGCACCGCTGCTGACTTATGGTAGGGGGAGTTATCGAGCATTACTACAGTTTCTCTCTCCAGTCTGGACCTTGCAGTTAAAGAATCTGAAATAAGTTCCTCAAAAAGAGGGACATTGTAAAAGTGTTAGTCGTAGCTGAAGAGATATCAACATAAATTTTCTCCCTCAGAGAAATTGCAACGAACACAGTCAGTCTTTCAATTGGCTGTTACAGAGAAACTGTTCGTGGACATATTTTCTTCTCCAATCAAATGATTTATTGACAGTTGAGTTTACCAGCTCTCATCTAGGTTTAATACTTTGACACCAGACCTCAATTAGTCCACAAAGACTTTGGTTATAACTCGTGCCTCAGGTACAAGTTCTTAGTTGAGTTAGCAGAGGGGACTACAGTTTCAACTTGCCATAACTCATCCCCATTTAACCTTTCAATCAATTTCTTACTGTTCATAGTTAACTACAGTGTGAGATTCTTTATTTAAAATTAGTTTAAATATGTTGTTAATGACGGCTTTTGTCTGAATCCACATGGAATTTATACCAAGAATCCTTTGCGACAGATAAAGTCTGTCTCCTTACTATCCCTCATTACTTCCCTACTATCCACCTCCGCAGAGGTGAAAAGACTTTTAGTCTCACTTCACATAAGACAGATATTATCTGGCAAACTAAATTTCATTGACGTGAAAATTGATGTTACAAGTATTGTATGATAGAGTATGGATATGGATGTACTAATACTAAAGGCGATGATGCTTGCACCAAGGCAAGTTGTGCCTCTGATATTGATAAGGATAATATATGTGATGTTGCTGCTGGATCATACTCCTCTGCTTTAGTCTGGACACATGTATTGATACTGATGGAGACAGCAAATGTGAAGGAATACATTGATTTATTCAACTAACTAACTTACTCCAGTGTTGAGACCTTCTTAAATTGAGCTTTGAATTTATTTAATCGTCGTTATTGGACCAGATCTAAGTATCACCTCGATGGAAGAGCATAAACTATATTATAATTGATCAGCTTTAGAGGTTTGTACTTGCAGAAGTGAGAACATTTCTTCAGAGTTTTTCAATTTGCTTGCTACCTTCCATACTCTCAATTTCTTGGCTATATCTTAATCTGTAGTTAACCCTTCTTCTTTAGCTTTCATGATATAAATCTTCTCTTCAAAAGAGAGCTTCCTTCTCCTCTTACATCACTTGAACGCTACTATTTTTTCGACAACCTCTTCAAATTTTTCAAAGGAATCAGGAACAGTATTATCTTTTTATTCTTTATTGGATTTCTCAAGTGATTTTACAAGCTCCTCAGCTTTCTTTCTGAATATTCCATCATCTTCAACTTCATCAATGTTGATAAAAGGCTTCCTAAGTAATTGATATGCAACCGAGGAAGCCAGGATAAGAAAGCGCCTGACTTACTTATTTGTTGGAACCTTCTTGGAGAGTTTACTCAGATCTGTATTGTTGGCTGCAACTTTTTCTCAAAGATAAAAGATTGCTAACTGCAGCAAAGGCTTTTAGGTTCTACTCTCTCCTTCTTCAATTTTTTAATTATGGTTTCAAATTATCTACTGACATCTGTGTTGAGAAATGTGGAGATGGTATTCTATTAGGTAAGTCCTTATATATCCTTTCATCTTTCTATTTTAGGCACTTTCGCTTGGCAGGACTTTTGATCCGGGTCTTAGCTGTGATAGGGCTATGTAGGCTTTGGGGGCAGCAGAGTAATGAGAGAGAAAGCCGACTACAAGAGTGGGGACAAGCCTGGTCCTCTAACTCTTCTTCATGAGAGTTTTTCACCGAGGTCGGCGGTTGTGCCTGGTTCTACTCCAAAACCATCTGAATGTCTTAGTAGCTAGCTATCTCAATCACAGAAGCTTTAAAGGAGTAAGGTTTCCTTTGGTCTTGAACTCCTGTCCAAAACTTTATCACAGTTTTCTTCTGTTTAATCTCCTCTGTTTCGTTAATGGAGGAGGACCTATATTCAGGTTCTGAGATAAACACACTAGTCACGATCTTTAAGACCTAAACAAATTTTAACGAACCCGTTCTGAGTGAATCCAAGACAAAAACCTTTCGGGGCTCCCTACTCCCAACCCCACATTGACTCACAAGGTCCTCAGAAATTCAACAACTCTCTCTCATTATAATATCTAGGTATTCATAATATGGAAAAAAGGTTTTCGAGGAGTAGCAAGCTATCCTAGGACTTAGAAGAACACTAGGAGGGGAGCAGGCTTTAAATCGGCTAGTTACTTTTCACATTCTAAGCTGCTCCCATCCTACAGAGCCAGATGAGGAAAGGTAAACAATCACCTGTCGAACTACTCGAAGACACAAAACTAAGCACTAAACATTGCGAGACACTGTTCGAATCGTAGTTTGTGAACTGTAAAGGACTCGAAAATAATTAAATTGAGTTATCGGATCCAAGTCTAGGATTAAAGTTTTTTCTGAGACAATCCCTCATTCGAGTATTTTGATCCTCCATCTCATTTTCACTCCCCATCTCTTTCCCTTCAGTCTCCATTTGCTTGTAGTCCAGTGTATTCTTTGTCTCAAATCATTTAAGGCAGTTTGACCTGTCTTTAGTGATGTAGGAGTGGCATCTATTCGTGTTTATTCTATTATGATTCTGTATGCTCTATACAGATCTATCTATTTGTAAGTCGTATTCATTGATGTATTAAGCAATATATTTCTGTATTTTCTAAAGCTTTGAACATATATTCTTAGATCAAGATCATAGTTCCAGTATATGAGATAAAGTAAGAAGTCTTTGGTCTATATGGTGATAGACATGATGTTTGCTATGAGTCTGCTTCCTAGATGACCTTCTGGTTTTCTTTTGCTTCCTCCTGCTTATCTGATGCTATCACTTCTCAGATAAGAATTCTTATCCTTCTAAACTAGAGGATTGAATAGTAGAAGAAGACTCTGATCATTTGTGCCTAGAAGATCTCTATGTGGGATTATGCTCGATAGTTGACATAAGTCTTTGATGCTTTCCGTAACTGATCTTAGGGTTGAATGGTGTATATCGATTTCTTTGTGCTTGGTTCAGCATACGTTTCTTCTTTCAGGTCAATATTTAAAATTTGATTCTCGATCTCCCCATTTTCCATATAGTCTACACATGCAGGGGGTAGATGAATATTATTCACAAGAAGAAGAGATATTAGAGGAAATTGATAATTTGTGTGGGTACTTGCTTTTTAGAGAAGATTAGTCAGATTAGGGTATGGAGAGGTAAGAGTGACTCTCTCATTGATTTCTCTAATGTATTTAGGAGAAATCATCTAATTAGGACATCTATAGGATCACGGATCTCTCTAGTCGCTAGAAAAAAGAAATGAAATATCAAATTACGTAATACATAAAGTTTATATAAAGAATTTGGCTTTTTCATCTAAGAAACTACAATACAAGGTATTCTCTAACAATAAATAATTCTTATAATTCAAACTTCCTAACTCCAGGCCTATACTATTAAAAATAATTCCCCTCTCCTTTTCCTAAGCATACCTATTATGATGATTATTAATAATGGAGCCTAAGGTTGAGATTGATAAATAGTGGATTTGGGATCTGCAGTTGCTTTAGAGGCTGCTAGCTCTTCATCATTTATAGTAAAGGCTTTCCCTTCTTGCTCATGTGAAGTCCTCTCCGCGTTACCTCCGGAGGACTCTTGATAAAGAAGGGAGAGGTTGGGCACGATCATGAGCAGAAGGGTTGTAAGATTTTATAATTAAATCCTTAAGCCGACTAAGAGACTCAGTGGCAGACTATGTCCCTTTCTTTAGATGCAGGTCAAGGAATGGAACTAGCTCAGTGATGATCTTCTGTGTTAAGCCAATCAGATGTCACGTAAGTTCTCTCTTCTCTCTTCTTCTTTTCAAAAGATATTAATTAATTAAGCATAAGTACTATTCTCCCCTCTCCCCTATTACCTATCTTACTAAACACCACATCTCCACTTATCCCAATCTAAAGATCTTTGCATTGTCTTCTTAGCTGACCACTCCTCAGGAGAACACATTCTACTCTGCTTCTTCTGTGCTCATCTATCATTTGGTGATTCAGTTGGTGTATTTGTTGTTGAAATAGTGAATTTAGAATTACGATATTAAGTGGGCTTGAAACATCTTCAATATTGGAAATTAGTCAGAGGATTAAGTAAAGGATTAGCTGTTACAGGGGCAGAGATGGGGAGAGAGGCTATGGGGTTAGGTTGACTTAGATGTATTGGTAATTCTAACATGGGGATTGAGTCTTTCTTTATTGTGGGGTAAGGAAATGGTATTATTACTTTACTTTGGGTCGAAAGGAGAGATATTAGTGGTGATGGGTGAGGAGGGGAGTATTGGTGCATAGTGATCTTTAAGCAGAAGGAAGGGAGTGGAGCTAGGATATAAACGGTTAAAGTATTTTAGTATTCAAATTCGAAACTACTATTTAAATTGGAAAAACCAAATTGTTGAAGTGTTTGTCTGCTCATTAGAAAGCAAGTGCTGTGTTTATGTTTCAGTGCAGGTCAGATCTAGAGACTGTAAGACAAAATCAAAGGTCATCAAAACAAATACGGACTACAAATCGCGAGATAAATAAAAGCTGGATCCTTTAAAAGGAAATGCATTATGGCGGTATTTCAAATCGTCTTACATAGCATTGACAACAAAGAATCTAATACAGAGTTCTATGTCTGCTTACTAATCCACTAACTGACTTCTCCCACCTGTGTGCAAGCTAAAGAACCTCTAACTAGTTCTTTAGCAGATAATCTCTGACAACTTATCCTTCTTGTGGAAACCTCAATCGAACATATTACCAAAGACAGAAAGAAGACATTCTGAATTCGCATTAAGTATCTCTAACTAAGCGACTACTACAGATATGCTGAGAACTTTATTAGAAGAATGCTCATCTTCTATAAAATCAACTTCATATATTAGTTGTTCCTTATGAAAGACTTGAAACCTAAAGACTCTTTATGAGTTTCAAGAGAGATGATTTCCAAACAAATGAACGACTAGGGATATAAGGATTCTGCTGAGGTTGTTAGTGAAGGTGTAAATGGAAATCTCTATGATACTTAAGCTGCGTGATGGACGAATCTACTTTAACTTATTGCGTCATGAAAGCATGAATAAGTTTAGGAAAGCAAAAGGAATTTATTGTAAAAGTCTGTCTGACTGATTTTAGAAACGAAAGAATATGGTCCAATTGAAATTGATTCTTTATTAACTATTATTACTTCTTCTCCCTTGTGTAAATGTTTCCCATCACTGCTTTTGCTTCACTACAGAGATCTAATGCATAAAAGAAGCAAAGATAATATAATTAGACTCCCTGTATGCTAACCTCATGTTTATTATGCCATCGTCAACTTAATGCTCCATGAATAAGAAGACGACACTAACTGTTTGCAAACAAAACTACTTCTGCACTCATAACATACCATCCCCATGAGCAAAGAACCCACACATATCAGAAAGAAAGGAAGCACATTTCATAAAATCAGTGCCCATATCCTAATTAGTATTCCCAATCCTCTTCCTCTTCTCCTCCACCTTCCATCGTCTGCATACCTATTAATTATCATAATATCAGCTCACATCTCACCTCCACCATTAATAAAGACGATCTCTATATTATTTACTAATCATCAGTAATAGTCAAACATTCAAATGATGGTCCTCCATAATTTAATTATTAACTATTAAATAAAATAGATATGAAGCAAGAACATAGTTGAAACTGAACAAACAAAGATAGAAGTAGCAATTGCAATTGAAGAGAGAATGGAAGCTCAAAATTAATGATGGGACTGGAAAGAAGGGGAGAGATGTACTTGGAGGGTTCAGGGATGTGGACTGTATTAAAGGAGAAAGGAAAGAGAGAGAAGAGAGAGGAGTGATTTAGACATTAATGATAGACTAACATTAATAAGGAAAGCCTAAATCGGTCAGAGTTTTCTTGAGCAACAACTCTAGTTACTTAGAGATCGAGCTTAATAACTTTTGGGCTTTTCATTAATGTCTTTTATAAAAACAGATTAATTAAAAGATCATCAATGGAAGAGAGTGAATGGTAGTCAAAGGTGTTACTGCATTTAAAAAGATGAAGAGCGTGTGACTTAAAGAAAACGGCTCCTTAATTAATCCAGGAAAGGACCGGTTCCATACTCAGACTCTTCTCATTCCCATGAATAAATATCTTAATCTTTTCTGCAAGTCCCAACTTTAAAATAAACCCGAAAACCCAAATCTGCTATCAGGAAGAATCTGGCTGAATGCCAGTCCTGAGAGCATGCAGACAGAGAAAGAACTGGATTCAGTTTGTCAAATTTGGGGAATTGGCGCGCATTTTTCCATGCATACTTTTCCATCACCCGAATCTATGCCTCAGGAGACATGCCCCTCCATTATATTAGCATGATATTAAAAGAGGAATAAAGCATAATACAATAAACCTTATATGAAGCCCCAGCTACACTCAGATACATTGCAAATGAATCATGCGCCCAAACTTCAAAACCCAAGATAAAGCTATATAAGACCTCTAACATATATCATAAGGATGCTTAGACAACTGGAATTTCAAATGATAACATCCCAAGAAGCACAATAAAACTTATAATGCAGTTGAAGAGTAATTAGAGTAAACAGAAATTCAGATAAGACTCCCAGAAGATTCAGGGAGTGATATAACATACTCAAGTGGGAACAGTCTTAGTACTTAGGTACCTGTTTTATATAGGGAAGCTCTGTATATCAAAGTAATAAGAGTGGAACTGATAAATTGATATTCACAAGTAATAATAGGACAACACTAATAAAGAGAAATACCATCTTGTGTTTCCTTCAGGGGGACTTCAGGGACAAGGTAAGACTCATGAACTAAAACAGTGTATATGTATATGTTGACAGTGCAGAGCGTTGATTCCATTCAAGGGTGTAAGATGTAGCATGGACCAAAGGATAAATAAGTCAGATGTGTAGACTAATTTCTAATCAAGTGGTTCACATAAATTAACAGGAGAAGCTAAGTATTCAACTCTAAAGATTTGCCTGAGAAAGTTTGGTAGTGGGACAAAAGATGATCATCTGTTATTGACTTTATGATTAAAGAAAGAGAATGTCTTGAATAAGTCAATTCTAATAAAAGTATCAGGTATTTCTTGTTGTTTATAAGGATCACAAAGTATAATTAAATATGACATTTGTGCTATGTGCATCTTTCCAGTGCCTTGTGTTAGGTTCACTGTTGGCATCACAGCTGCCCTCCTTCTGGTAAGCGATCTCTTATCTCTTAGTTAGTTGTCACCTTCATTGTCTATATTGGAACTGAAGCTAAGAACAATAAGCTCCTTCTTTGATGGACTGGTACAGATTGGAGTTGTTCAACAACGGGATTAAGTTAAGCAGCAATGGGCACAACTGCGGTTCTAGCATTGGAAGATAATACTTTACGGTTGTGGTGCAGTGAGATCCACAACGCCAACTATTTCTGAGCGTTTCGTCTCATTTCGGGAAGCATGGAAACCATTAGCTTATAGTTCTGATATAATTCGATCAAGATCTAATAATGCCATTGATGAAATTAATAAATAATATTTGAATCGCATTAATTCAGTTTTTAATTTGTTTTGATCAAATGGTTCTTCAATCAATATTATCATCAAAGACTAAGGATGCGAGTTGGAAGTGGTCCTCAAGATCGAAGAACAGAGAGTCTCTGGGTCAAAGAAGGGAGCTAGAAATGAAAGATTCTAAAAATGGAAAAGATAAATCCACAGGAATTAAACCAGACTTAACTCAGACTTTCTCTGCTTTTCTCTTGAACTCCTTTATGTAAATTCAAATACCAAAAATGATTGTTACAATAGATGAATGATGAAATCACAAAGCTCATTCTCAGCCTTCTCGAAAGAAATAATCAACCATGTGGAAATAATATTCTGAAGCAAAACAGAGAATGCACAGGAAAGGTTCTCCCATCACCTGATTTCATCTAAGTCTCATAATATATATTTATAGATAGCTTTGCATAAAAAGAAAAGAAGATTAAGAGATAGGAAGAGAAGAGTGGATAGAAGCAAGATAAAAACAGAACAGACGAATCCTCATTCATATTAACTGTATCACTTGAATGGATCATACAATGTAAATATAAAGAAGAGGATAATTCAATAATTATAGCTGAAGGATGAATAGACACTAGTCTGTAAGTCTAAAAGCTAATCTTTGTAGAGAAAAGAGAAGCAATAAATAAGAAGAGGAGAGGTAGTTTAAAGAGCGAGATTGCATACAACGAACTAGAGAAGAAAGATAGAGAGATATCAACTTAGTGAGAGCAAAGAAACTACGTTAAACATTATTTTAATTAGAAAGGGGTCGATCTAAACTGTTACATTGATTGGTTATTGAATAGAAAAGCAAACTATTGATAAAGAAGTAATGCTTGATGTTTAGAAGAATGAAACTGAGACTCAAGAGATGGTAATTAGAAGTTAGGAATACATCATGTAGACTTTTAATTTATTTATGGAGAGCTTTCTGGTATAAGTGACAGCACTGGATTGACTGGTAATCTTTATTTAAAAGTGTCATTACTATATCATCTGATTGAAGTATCTATATTGTTAGCAATCAATGGTGTTGCTTATTTTTTGTATACATGTTTATGAGATATATGGCGAGAAGATCCCTATTGAACAGGAAATCGGTGTAATAGAATTATCCCAATTTGATTAATTTAAAGGACGGGAAAGTAGAGATTTCAGAGGCTCAAACAGCAGTGGAGATTGACAAAGGTAAAGTAATAGGAAATGAAAACATAGATAAATAAGCCATGAATCCTTTTTCAATGATTTTAAAGTATCAGCTACTGTCAAGAAGCTAATTCAAAAAAGAGAATAGTTTGAGGGGATAACCCTAGTGTTAAATTAAAATACAATCAAGAAATTCAGCAAGGAATAATACTTCTGATACTGACTTTGTCAGGTTTCTGTATCACTCAGCTAATATCCAACACCTGAGTGCTGATGATACAGATAACATAAAGGATCCCAAATAATCAAAGCTACATAGAAAAACACAAAATACCTCCCTAACCGCATCAAACATGAGAGCAATACTCATTCATCAATAGTGCAATCTATAAATATCACGGCATGACCCAAGTAACCATCATAAAACATAGAAATAGCTTATATACCATTCTAATTATTACCATACACCAATCTATCCAATAACCACAATCTACATCTATTATATACTCTTGTATAAGATCGAAAACCATTCATTACATGCAGAGACATCAACATAGATGCTCGACTCTACAGATGAAATATGAACAAACAAACACCCAAATAACATCCACAATGAGCAGTAACAATAGAGACCTGGATCTAATCATTACAGACCTAGACATAATAGAAGATGGAAGATCAGATCAAAGAACAATGACAGCAATCATTGAACTGCCAGAGAGTGTAATTCATATTACTGAGACTATCACTCTTTCTTACAACTCTATAATTAAGATGTGTAATAAAGCAAAGATGATTGAAGAGGCAATTAAACAATTCCAATACAGAATGTTAAGGACTGTAATACCTAAACATATGTTTCAGGAGACACATACTAATAGAGTGGAAGTTAAAGCAAATATGATTGAGTGGAATGAT
>JAGYYO010000333.1:0-10485 GCA_021441625.1 Diophrys sp. 3 WChen-2021
ATTGTGTGTTTTTTCATCTCTTCGTCTCGGGGATAGGCACGAGTAACTTCTACGTGTTCTAAACATAAGATAAAATTCTTCAATATGGAAGAGAGCAAAATAGACCCAACTACTTTATAGAGCTTAGCATCAATGGTACAACAAATGGAAACTCAAATAACCCAATTAAAACAAGAAAACCAATCCCTCAAATCCACCATTGACCTCCTCTCCCTCCAATCCAACCTCACTTGCCAGGGTGATGAATCATTTAACATTGGCAGATGAACACTGACGAGGATTATCCCCCTTCAGATCGAATCTGGTTCTGAAAAAACAAGGGGTTGCCATATAAAATCTGTCAGAAAATGTCCTCCCCTCATGTAACATAGTCTCCTCAGCCTCCTGCCCAAGGTTGCACCCTCCCAAAAAGACAAGAGCAGAGGGATCCCCCCTGTGTCTTCCCCTGAGGATAAAACTCGTGGAATTTAATTCCATCTTTAAATTAATTTCAATCAATCAATCAACCTCACTTGTCCCAAAGGCCACCCCCTATGCAAACTCATCAACCAAATCCCTCCTGCCTACCGTGCTATCTCTTCCACTGCTTATGCAATCTGTAGTGGTTGTCGTACTCGTTCAATCAATACTTCTATCAACCTTCATTGCGCTCCATGTCAAGAAGATTACTGTATAGATTGTGCAAAGAAGAAATTAAATGAATGATGGATTTCTTCTCTTTGTTAATGATTACATCAAGGATGTTTTAAGCTACCTTGATCTTCTTTTTTAGTTCGGTTTCCATTTGCTCGGTTATGCCTGAGGGCATGAATACTATTTCAATTCGGGTCAGATCTTTGAAATCTGTACCGGATTTTAAGAGGAGGCGATTGTCTAAGACTTCGAAGTCGTAGTGGTGGTCGTGGCCTCCCAAAACCATGTCTACTTTATCTGCTGATAAAACCCCTCTTCGCTGAGGAAATTTATGGGATAAATCATTCGCCTCATCAGATTCCTTGCTCTGATTTTTTTCATACTCCTTAAGACTATACGTCTTACGCTTTAAGAAAGGGCTTTGTCCATAGAGGCCTCAGCTGTTGGCTTTGGGATCCTAAAGGTTAGCCTAGCACATTAAATGCTTTCATGTAAAATCATTAAACCGCCCATATCGATTTATTTCATCTTGGTTGAAGCTTAATTTTATTTAGACCAAACTTTTTTCGATATGGGAGGTAAAATCAAAGGATGAATTAACCTCCCCTATCGATAAATTTAGAATTTCCATAATTTTCTAATAGGGGAGGTTTATTACGACACAAAATACCTAAGAAAAAGCTTTAATTAACAAGATAATAAAGTAAGTAATTAAAGTTTTACTGACTTGCAGGGGCAAACCTCCTGAGAAGCCAACCACATTTCCCAGGCCCCAAGTATCTCCAGGATGTCTCTCAAGGCTGTCTTGGCAGCAGCAATGCTGACCGAAACTCCTGAGAGGAATACTCAAGAGCAAAAGCAGTTCAGAGTAGCACTTCCGGGTTTGAGCCCCTTGTCTTCGACAACTTGACCTCCGTTCTTCATCCGGGACTTTTGCTTGGGACTGCTTTGGAAGAGGGCAGGATAATTGTCCTCAGTGCTTTGGTCCCGGTCTAAGGGTTCAAATGGATTAACTCACACCCATCTTAATTAAATTATTTAATTCTTATCTTTGTATGAATAGGTGATATTTTTTATGACTGTTAAAAGAGAGAGCAATTAAGTTCCAAGCAGAAACATTAAGTTAATTCATTATCTGCTTATTAAAGAATCTTCATGTCATTATGCTATCTACAATGAGTAAGAGCAATAACCAGATCACATCTATTCTCATGAGAGAGATACTTATCAGCCTTAGTCTTACAACAATCTACAATATCAATATAATCCACATCTGATGGTTCAAAACAAGTAAGTGTTTCCAGCCATTCCTGTTCCCCAACTGCCACAATTCCTAGCTTTTTACCAGCATGTTTGATAATTAATTCTTCTTGAGCTCCCCCAAGGATCTCACCTGTAGCTTTTAGTCTCATATTACTTAACAACCAAGGACAGTTAAAAACCCCAATCTATGGGGAATTTGATGGAAAAAATCATTACCCCTATCTGATTCTCGTCTCCTTAACGTCCAATGAATGAATGAATGTTCTTAGCACTTCCTTAGTTCCAACTCTCAAAGTATTAGCAGATCGAGCCTTGGGAAGGCGTTAAGACTCTGAAGGCCCTCTCTGAACTCTTTAATAACCTTAAAACTGACGTTGACTACTTCTCCAATAGGTTCTGAGGCTATTTTCCGCCCCTATCGATAATTATACTCTTAATAGAGACTTGAGACTAATAGGTACTAGCTTTTGTCGATAGGGGCGGTTTAATCAAAAGCTGAATAAACCGCCCCTATCGATAAATGAGGAAGTCTCTTCTTTTACCGATGGGGGCGGTTTATTGCTACCCATATACCCGAGGAAAAAGCTTTAATAAACAATTAAATTAAGATGGTCATAAGGGATTAACCGACATGAAGTCGCGAACCTTCGGATCTGCTGGCCCCCATCCTTAGGCTGCCTGCCTCGCTTAGGAGTGCCACAAGATTCTTTTGGTAACGGCCAATGCGACTGAAGCTCCTGGGAAAGGCCCCTTAGAGCCATCGATTATGAGAGTTCCTATGCCAGGTTTGCGCTCCTTTGGGCTGGAAACGTGGCTTACATGCTCCCTTTGTTAGTTATCCTTGGCTCTGACCTTAAGGATGGCAAACATGCTGACCTGGGCGGGTGGTCTCCCTTTAGTTTCTTTAGTGAACTAGTTCCCATTCCATCTTTAGTCAATTGTTAACTTCTTATCTTCACACAGGTAGTTGATATCTTTTAAGAAAACTGATGTAAAGTATTGGACTAATACAGTTTTCGAAATTATTTCATCTGCTCTGTTCATTCTACTTCTAAAGGTCTACACTCTCTTTATTAAGTCTTTCTTAATTAAATTGACTACATTGGTTCTACCATTGCCGCCTAGGTATTTATGTTGTTTAACACACTTTATGCCGCCTACTTCCTTATATTGTTTGTTATGACCACTGACTTATCTTAATTAAAGTTGAATACTCTCCTTATTCTATTGATAGTTAGCATAATATCTGAATAATTATTTTAATAAAGGACTATATAATCTGCAAAAGCAAGACAATATTTCTTCAGATGTTCTTCAGAGAAGTCTTATAACAGAGCATGATCTAAATAGAGAATGAAAAGCAACGGGGAAAGGATGCTTCCCTATGGAATTCCAATATTGTAATTAATATACTTGTTACCGATCTTAAGACTGGTGTTTTTCAGTAGATACTATAGAACCACAATCACTTACTTCTTTCGTTCTCTATCTTCTCCTTGAGAAACATTCTCTTCTAGGTGATTTTGGAGGTGCTATTAAGATATCTCTCTTCAGAGTATCAAAGGCTTTGGTTAGATCTATGCTAAGGATGTAATAGTCTTTTCTCTAGTTTTTATCTTGGTTTAGGCGAGATAGCAATTTTATGGTGTTGGCTTATATTATCCTACCCTTCATAAACCCTTATTAATAACATGAGATCGTTCCCGGGATATACTTGGCTAGGAATGAATATAAAAGTTTTTCTATGACTTTAGTTATTGGAGAGGCGCTGCTGATGGGTCTGGAGTCTTACTTTTAGTTTTGCTAATGAGTATGAGCTTCCCTCGACTAAGATACTTAGGCATCTCTGTGGGGTTCTCTAAAATGTAAAACACCAGGTTAATTACTTTGGTCCTGACATATTTGTTCTTTATTACTAAGGAATCCTAAAGGAGGTCCACTCCAAGAGCCTTCCCTTATTTGAGATTAGCAATGGCTTGATTTATCTCCTCTCTCGTATATGTATTGACAATCTTATCATATGTAGGTTCCATTTAATAATAGTTAGGGTTATTAAGAGCCTTTTCATAGAATTCTTTATACTTCAAGATCTAATCTTCAGAGTCAAGTGATATGAAGATTGTTCCCTATCTCTGTATAATAACTTTATTAATCAGTCTAAAGAAGTTTCCGAAATCTCCGAGCTTCCTGGCTTGTTCCAGCTGAGAGATGGTCGATCTTAGGTTCCCGGTGAACATGATTTCACTTTTCTTCCCCTCTTTCTTTTCGAATCTGTACTCCACTTAGTTATCTCTTATCCCTAATTCTTTAGTTATGACCAAGTTAAAGGGGAGACCAGGGAATCCCTTTAATTATTAAGCATCTTACATGAGGTCTATTACAGGAACCTTGCTTTGCAATCCTTATAGTTATGTTACTTTATGTATGTGGATGGTTGCTAGTACTGGGTGGTGATCACTTGGGCTGCCATTCAATTTCTTAGAGTCTGCAATCTAAAGATTCGTTGCGACAGTATCCACTTCATTCTTTTAAGTCGTAGCTCCCACCAGCGAAACATTCACTTCTCCCTTTCTACTCTTATCATTTAATTTGGATCTTGCTGTTTAAATCTCCAACAACAACATAGTCCTCATTGTTGCTCATGACTCCAAGTGTGTATTGAAATTATTCATCGCATTCTTTCTGACAATAAATACCCACTATGTTCAGCTTCCCTAACTTTACATGAACCAATGTATCATCTTATTAATGGACTTCACTCACTCTCTGCTATTTATTTACTAGTATAATGACTCCTCTGTAATCGGAAGGGTGTGTCTGATATATTAAGTAACTACTGTCTATCAATTAAATATATGATTTATGCCAAGTTTCAGTAACTACGAATATATCTGGGTTCTCTTCTTGTAATATGTGTCTGAGATATTCTTATTTGCTTTATCCATTGAGACTTCGGCTATTCCAAGTGCCGATTACTAGTTGGTGCGTAGAGTTTGCACTCTGTGATTCTTGTTGTAACATTCCCTGGCCAACAATATTATCGTGGCGCTCACTCCAAGGTGGGGATGTCTTTCTATTTTCATTCATTTATCCAGCTCAATGTCTGTAGTAAGTGGATCCTCTCTTTCCTCGTTATAGTCTCAATTCACTATTCTTTTGTCTTCTCCTTCTCCAATCTTCTTGTTAATATGGACTTTCTCTTCCACTATTTCTTCCCTTCCTTTCTCTTTCCTAGTCTAATCTTTTCTTATCAAACACATGGAACTGTCTGTAGACTTCATCTATTACCTTTTTCTTTTGTTTCCATCCGACAAAGACATCATATATACTTTCATACTTTAGATGCTTTATAAGCTTGACTCTAATGACACTGCTGAACCTTCTTTCGAATCCTTGAATACATCTCTCATATCCCCTCACTCTCATCACAGTCTCCTACTCTCTGATTTTTCTCTTAAATAAATCTCCTCCGTCAATGCTCATATCCCCTTTGAGTTCATCACTACTATGCGATGCACGTTGATCTAGAGGTGCTCTTGTTTTACAGTGAGACTAGACTCTTGGATCATTTATGAATTCATCGAACTAGCTTTTATACTGAAGTCTAAGAGTTGACACTTATTGCTCAAGATCTTTGTACGTGCAGTAATTCGAGATATCAATGTCTTCCCTTTCTTTCGAGGTTTACTATTACTCAAACGTGTGGATCTGGACCTATAAATTAGCAACTGAGTCTTCTATAGTTTACATATCCCTATAAATCCCTCTAGTTTAGGTCATCTCTCTTTCTTATTATTCTTCAATGGACTTATTGATCTATTCAGTAATCCCTCCTATTTATTGAAGATTTACCGCGAATTTTTCTTTAATGGCTTTAATTTCCGCCAGTGTAGGATCGAGAGCGGCAATTTTTGTTTCAATATTAATATCCCTACTTCTAAGTGATTCTTCTATCTTCAACTGCTAAGTTTCAATAGTCTCCACTCTTGAATTAAGTGTATCAACTCGGACAGGTAATTCTCTATTGACATCCGATTTTAGATATGCTATTTCAGTTTATAGTTAGTAGATTTGTTTATAGATTTTTTCTATTTCTCTTTTCAATTCAAGAGGCTCAATAGTATACTTAGTGTCCTAGAGAGCTCCATAAGTTTTATTGCAGTTCACGCATCTTCCTTAAAGTTTCTTAATGCATTCACCACAATGATAAACTTTACAACATGGTGATCTATCTCCTGCGCCTATATAGGCTTTGCAGTATGCGCAGCTCTCTATTAACTGCTCCAACTGCTGCTCTCTGGGTGCCTCTTGTGCAGTGTTTTGGTTTCCTGTGTTAAAATTCAAAGTTTGTTATCCTATTAATGGCCTACGTAAATTCAGCCTATCTATTCTTGTAGCAGAATGAGCTTAGTTTCTTAACTCCATTATTAATTCAGTTCTTAAAAAAGAATCCAGCAGTACCATGACTGAAGGGAGATCCATAAGCAGGAGGAGTGTGGTCTCCATGTCAGGATAAACACCGCTTTCGTATTTATAATTTTAATATCCAGGTTGTTGTCCGAAAGAAGCTAAAACCTTCATAAGAATGGGAACTCCAGACACTTAGTGCGCATGAGACAGTCTGTTTTGATTGAGCTCCAAATCTCCTTCTTAAAGCTGATGGAGTCTGAGCTTGAGCTTGTCATCCCTTTCACTACTCTCTATTTTGCATCTGTGATTAATACAGCTTCAGTCCCCTTTGTGGTGCGAGTGTTAGTTACAGCCTCATCATTCAGTGGAGTGTCAACATTGATAGTACCATATCCAAAGATATAATTCTAATTTCTAGTTTAAATAATTAAAAGATGTCAAATGTCCTATGCGAGACATAAGAACTGGCTCCTGAGGGGAACTCTCCGATCTTGGAGGGGGATGAGAGGGTATTTGATTTTGGGGAGGTTGCTGCCACTTGGACAAAACTTTTTTATTGTTCCATTTTCCATTTATATAAATGTCTGCCCTTTCTTGAAAGGGGGATGTATGAATTAATAATTAAATTAATTGTTTAATATATGGAATCTATCCTGTGAAGCTGTGCCAGGAAGGGGATGATGACGGTAAATGAATCATAACTGGTAATCATTATTTACCTATAGAGATAATTATAAGCTTACTCCAATATCTTCTTGCTTTCTTTGACTATCCTTGGACAATTTGTTGAGCTCGTCTTGAAAATCATCCACATTGAGATGTCTCTTAATCAGCCCTTTGATAGCTACTACTATAAATTTCTCTTTTATGACTCCCTATCTAATTGAAGCAGTATCATAGTCATCTTTGATAATCATTTCTAGGTCTTCTTTTGTTGGTTCTATAAGCATGTCAAACATCTCATAGTAATCTCTCATCAAACTGACTTCCCCTTCCATATTGTGCTTTCTCTATCAATTTTCTCATCTTTGGCACTTGTAGATGAGCAAGTAGACTGCACTAAAGAGCGACAATCCGATTATTACAAGGGTGAGTTCTGGGATATTTATAATTTATGTTTAGTACAATTTCCACTTGGGAGAATTAAATGGTTTTCTATCTTCAGGTGTTATAATAACTGGATAAGTGGAATTCTTGAATTAGAATTCCTCAGGGAACGAGAGATTGGAGCACTCTCACATGTAGCTATTGCCTAGGTTGATCTCTCTTTTTATTTGAATTTATTAAAACTACAATTTAACAATGTTCTATCTGACTAGATCTGCTTTCCCGACTGAACAGATTCGATATAATTCCACAAACTCTTCGACTTCTATAATTCCATTTATATCTTTATAATATGTATTAACAACTCCCACTATTCTAGATATCAGCTCTCATTACATTACAAATCCATCTGCTTATACAGGTAACATATTTCAGTAGATACCAATGTAAACCATTCAATGAATATCTTCCTAGCTTCAGATGTTAATGTTCCATCTTGCAATTCAAGAGGAGATTTCTGGACTGTAATGTTTGAATTCTTAAATATATTAAACTATTCATTTCGTTTAATTCTCAGTTCAGTAAGGGTCTTGCTACTCTAGTAGTAGTTGAGATCAGTTATGCTGTGTGTCTTACTATACGAACATAATCAGTCGTTAGAACTGTTTCATTTGCTATGAGTTTCTTTAAGTCATTGATTGTATTTTAGGAGAACAGACTTAGTACGATCGCATTGGGAGTGTTTTTAGCATGAGATGTATAGTTATTGGTTGGACTATTAATGGTAGCACGTCTACATTCTCTTGTTCATTGTCTCTATATTTCTATTATAATGCTTCAAAGCCTATTTTTCTCCAGTTGTGTCTTTCTCTTTAATCTTATTAATACAAGTTAATATGAATTCATTCTATAATTTTACTTTCTTATCATCAGTCAATAAGTTCTAGCATATTATAATGAGAAGAAACGCTGCTTTATATTGTACTTGATTATTATTTAAAATGCATCTAATAATGAAGTAATGAATTTACTCTTCATGGCATTAATTGCAAAGAATCACCGACCGATTTCATCAAGCTCACATTACTTCTTTTCTACTTATTACTGATCACCTCAACAGAGGTGATTTTAAAACCTTGTCACATGAAATAAGATTCTGATTATACAGATAAATGCTTTAGATGTTAAGCTGATTGCATTAAAATAAGTAAGAGACATTAGAAACCTACTCTGTTATTACTTTGCCCATTCACAGTGAATTCTAATCTTTGAAAGATCCTAAGAGGTTCAGCCTTCTTAAGCATAAACAAATCCTGAAGACCTTAACCTGCTAAATCATCACAGAAATAAAATTATCAAACACTAAGCACTGATCCTCTCTAACTTAACCTCCAAGAAAACAAGTGAAACATCATTATGATAAGGCTAATGCTCTCAATCTACAATGAGTGAAAAGAAAGATAGTATGTGTGGCGTGCAGATTTACTCTGACTGATTAAGGTCTTAAGTAGATGTTAATGAATTTGCTCACCATATTTAACTTTGAATCTAAGCCACTCAATTTAACTCAACATGTAAGGTTCATTTCAATAGTGAGACATTAGTTAAAGTGAATTAAAGATTAGCAACGTTCTTAATCAAGAATTAGAATTTCAAAGATAACTCAGCCTTTAAAAAATCAAATCCTCTAATCTCTTAATCTGTATGCAATCATTCAGTGTGATGCTTGATTATTTTGAAACTGTAATATTGTACTTGGTATTCTAATGATATTCTCATATGTTACGACTACCTAGGAATTAAGAGGGAAACAAATAATCTTAAACTAGTGTCTTCAATTATGCAGGATATTTAGATAGAATTGAGCCATGAAAAACTAGTGTAGGCAACTCCAAATTGAGTCTTGCTAATATTATAATTGTCATTATTCAGATTCATTTTTTGAATATCCTTTTCTCTATCCTAACTAATAAGAAGCAAGAAAAATGTATAATTTTTTTATCCTACACTCTTAGAAAACTATTCCCTATACAGGATGGCAAGCGAACGAGCAGAAGGTTGGTAGCCCATTAAGTGAAATCTCTACCTTTAGTCTACGGGAACCTGCCATACATCTGCACTCTTACCTTGAGCATTGGTTGGGACTGAAGACAGTCTCTTCCAAGTGGGCACTGATTCGCCTGACTGGATCTACTCTGAGGTAAGTCAGAGTTGATCCTGTCTGACCTCCAATTTGCTTGGAGTATTCTTCCTGCAGAGACGTCCTTGGAATTACACACAAAAACTCTTCGGGGAAGCGAATCAACCCTCGGCGAGATAGCGAAGACAGCAAAACAAGGCAAAGCTTGCCGCACCCCACTTCCTCCAGATTCCTACCCCTTCAAGTGTCCCATTTCCCCTCCGCTGCACGAAGACTAGTAATTCTTGGAGAAGGGTGTCTGATAAAAGTCCTCATCTTACTATGTCTTCCCTATAAATCACATTCAAGCTATCATAGTTTGATATGAAACTTGAAAAAGGAGTTTATTAATTCATTAAATATGATTTGAATATAGAGTCTATAGTTTAGGAAAGTAGGTTTCGGTAAGTCTGACTGGTTCTGCATACAAAATTGTTTGATTAATATAGCCTAATCAGAAATGTTCTAATACAACTGACGAACTCAGAAGAGTTGAGATGGAGTCTTTCTAAGTTAATCAAAAATGTACATACATCTCATTGATATAAACAGAGAAACAGGATTCAATCACTGCTCCATATAAATAGTCTCAAAGACAAGAGTTAATCATAGGAGATGGCACATACATCCTTTAAACTCAAGGAGCAATCTTTAATCAGTGTTCATTCTTACTGTCAGAGAGCTTTAAACTTAAGCGGTTAGTGAAATTTATTGACACTTAGAGTTATTGCTATTAGATATTTCTTTACTTAGGATGCTTTCCATCTTTAGCAAATGTATTTGTGTAATAGATTCCATACTCTCTGATGGAAAGGGCTTGAATTCCTGATGCAACAAGGAAAGTGCATAAGATGTGTTCATTTCATTTAGCTTATGGGATATCACTGCATCTTATTGTAATTCCAAAGCTACGAGTATCCACATTTGTGACATTTTACATAACTAAAATTATT
>JAGYYO010000334.1:0-10482 GCA_021441625.1 Diophrys sp. 3 WChen-2021
AGCCACTGCTGATCCAGTTACTAGTGGATACACTTGTTCCAACACTTGACCATCATAAGTGTCAACATCAGGATCAACCAGTACTGTACTGCACCATGTGATCAATGTGAGAGAGCTTCTACTTAATGTACTACATGTTTGAATACCAATATATTCTCGAAAGCAAGTAATATTTAAAGATCGACTTCCAGATTAAAGTAATTCTTGTGAATCAGTAGACATTCAACTATGTTGTGCATTACAAACAGAGAGCATTACTACTAATAATGAAGATTGGATTCCATGTACTCTAAATGAATGGGATGACTTCATTACTAATTTTCAAGAGCTGATTTAGAAGTTGTTAATTGCATGATCAGTTCCTCTGCAACTCTTCTGTTAAGACTGTCAAAGTGATTGTGAGACATGTTGGGGACCATTGAGTTCTCAATGCACAACCTACACTCCCAATTCAGGAGAGATCTAATGTCTAGACAATACTTGTCCTAAAGGATACAACTTAGATAGACTACATATAAGAAATGCAGATAATACGTAATAGAGGGATGTTTAGAATGTTCAACAGTAGGATCATGCACTGTATGTGAGTGCTTCACAACCATTCTACCCCATAATAATGAATAATACACCACCCAATGTCCATTATTTGCCAATATACTTGATGGAACATGCACTACTTGCGACACCTGTGTTGACTAACAGTACTGGATGTCATTAGATCTCTATTTAGAAATGTAGCTAAAGACACATGTATGGCAACTTGGCCATCTTGAACATTTGAGACTTCAAATGAATGTAAGTTATGCTCTTTAGACAGGAGCTGCTAACCCAAGTCCTAATTACAGTGATCTCTAATGTTCTACCAATGAGATCTGTTCTACTAGTTCTGCAGGATATTTATACTTGGACTTGTAAGTATTTAAATGAGTAGGATAGGATTGTGCTACTTAGGACTTTCCAATGAGAGAAAAGGCAAAGCCATTTCTTAGTTTCAATTGTTTATGAAGAGAACTCAATGTTGGTCAGACTAAAAGTCAAGTAAGCAACCGTATGTTAAGATGGAAATGATGCTGATACTAATAAATACTACAGATTAGATCCTACTGACACCACTTATGTGTTTCCTGTGGATACAATTGTCTAGAATCTGACACATATGAATGAGAAATGCAAAGATGATTATGTATTGAAAGGATGGCCAAATACTGTGTGAGTGATACTTCTGTTAATGAATGTTAAACTGGATGGTTTGAAAATTAAGATCTCCATTGAATGCTCTGAGTATTGTGGAGAATGACTCACTGTTAGTTATTACTGTAAAGAAGCAGGAGCTGGAGTCTGTTCTGGAAATGGAATGTCATGGGTAGGTGAATATCCTCTTGGAAAGAGAATTGTGTTTCTGTGAATTCATTGTAACTGCATCAATGGACTCAACCTACATGACACTTGAGATGTTGATTCCAGAATCCATTGTTATTGACTGGGGGGAAATGTTATATCTACTCTACTTGAAGAAGAAACAGTAAAGACCGAAGCAATAATTGCAGAACAATTCCTCTCTCCTTTCAATGCTCCTCTTCTCAAAGATAAGATGAGCAAATTATTAGATTAAAATAATAGTTTCACTATTGATGCTATTAATCTTGCAGAATTAACCATACAAATACTACCAAAAGCTGTTTATGTTGCTCCTATTAAAATTGATTATAAGTGTGTTAATTACAATGTGTCTTTTTGGAGATGACTAATTCTAATTAGACTTGATTAAAATCTTATTTGAACATCAGAACTGTCTAAGATGGTCAATATCAATACACAACACAAGGAACATATAAGATCTGAAGCTTTAATTCTAACGCATATCTCCATGGATATTTCTAGGAAAAAGAAGACTTAAAAATTAATCTTATGAATATTTAAATTTTAATATTTAAATAATTAAAATATGAAGATGCTTAATGTTTAGCATTTTTTAACTTACCTTATTAAAAAATTAAGTCTGCTCTTTTGATAATTAAGGTAAGTCTTTGGATTTTTCTACAAAGTTCACCATAATTCGTTATGGTAATAGGATCCATTCTTATTAAGATTACATTCATTCTCGGAAAGAGTGACTGACCAGAATGAACGCCCTATATACGATTAACTCTCGTTGACGTTTCTATCGAAGGAATGGGATGCTCTGATAATAATGAGTATAATAAAAATCATTAGCGAGCTTCCTCTTCCTGTCAATTTAAAATGACTTAGACATCTTTTTGTTTAAACTTCTTCTTTTTGAGTCTGTATTATGTCTTTGTGGAGGTTTTCTTTATGTTTACCTTCCTTAATTCCTAAAATGATAAGTCATCTTCCTACTTTTCTTTAAATCATTTTGCTTCTTTTTGCGGATTAATTATTAAGTCATATAAAAGAACTTTCCACGGATAGGCAAGGTGCATTGTGGATCCGAGAGGCGAGTTGTGGATCAACTTTATGTATCAGAGTCCATTGAACATGGATCCTCAAACAATCAAAACAACTCTTCTAAGGAAAAGAAGAAGAAAGAGGCAGGGTAAAGGTCCTTAAAGACCAAGAAGGCAAGTAAGAAGAAGGATTCCTTGCTTTTTGGGAACTCTCAAATAATGAAGGTGGGTTTGACAACCCAGACTTTGTAGTTAGGCTTGTGACTACTCAATGCTTATAAGTGCTAACTAAATCCTATGGATTATGAAATTACCATTATTTAATTAAATATGACAATTTTCCTCTACTATGGAATAGTCTATGAAGAGATCCCCGATGAGGATTCTAATCTCGAGATATAATTCGATCGGCATTACACCTTCCCAACTGTGGTTTATGCCCCAGTATCGCTGATGAGGACTGGAGAAGGTAGGGGTCTTAAATTGGTCAGAGTTAATTAAATAGCTAATAAGGATATATTTAGTTATCCATACCCACCCCAAAACTAATACTCTAAGGGGAAAATGAGAGGTTCTTAATTGATTAGAGAGAGATTTAGAACAATCCACTTAAAGTCAGAGAGTAAAGACAACTGACTGCACATGGCCAATTAGAAGACTTTACAAGAAGAATGCTCACCCAACTATCTTAGATCCTTCTTTATAAGTCACTACTATTTATGACCCAAGTCCCCCTGTTGAATTCAGAGTCATCCCTAAGAATGTGCCTAAGAATTTCACATGGGAATTGACTTCTTTAAGAATGCCACTTGGAATGCAAGATGAAGAGACTAAGACCACAATCTAAACTCTACAATGGATTAACTGAAAGAGTGAATTAATATTGATTAATGATATACTCCACTGGTTGTTGGATACACTGCAACTGTTAAGGTAACTGGATTAGTATGGTTCACTGGAGAGACAGCGGAACATTCACTCGTTGTTACTTTTGCTACTACTTGTAACTATGCTTTGAATTTCTTAAATACATAACTATCACATAGACATATTTTTAGCAAAGTCAACAGAGGATTCTCTATGAATTTAGAAGTACCCACATGTCTTTTTTCAACGGCTGGATTAAGCAGGGCTGAATACATTATAACTAAGATTCCATCTCCATATTAACAACTGGACGTACTCCAATGTGGTATTGGGGTTACATCATTAATATTTGATAGTGACAGACTTACTGTATAATATGCTATTAACACATTCACTAGCAACACTCCAAAGGATGTAATCATTACTGCCACTGATTCCACTGCTAATTTTTATGCTGCTTCATACACATTCACTGTATCTTGATAACTAGACTCCAATTATGACATTAACTCAAGACTATTTCTAAGTTCCATAAGCTCAGTATCTTATACAACCTCTACTGTTGATATTTCATTTACTATGACTTGCACTGAAAGTACTGCTCCAACTTATTCATTCTCTTGTGCTACTTTGAATAATGGATCATTTGATTATCCATGGAACAATCACTCCTATTATAGCTACTATTAATGTTACTCCGTATCTTTGAAGATTCATAATTGATTAAAGGATAGACTTATTCATTTAGTATTAATGCTAGATAAAAGACAGGGGGAGTAATTGTTTGCCTTTACAGTGAATAGAGTGCAACTGTCAGTCTTAATGCTGTGTCTTAGACTACAACCGTCTTAACAGGAAAATGGTCAATGTCTATTACCTTAACTTGATGCTAATGGTAACGTTGCTTCTCTATTAATCTTAGACATTTCATAGTTGAATCTGTGCCTAAGAACAGAAAGAGTAGAAGTTAAGGCTACTATTAATGGATTAAGTGGAACATTTAAGAAAAAGTTTACTTCTTCGACCAATATTAATGTTAACTATCTAGTGTTTCCAAATGAAGGACAATCTAAAAGAAATACGAATGGAAAGTACTTGATGCACCTGCTGGAAACACCTATGATTATACACATGGTCTGCTTCATTTGCTAATAGGTCTCAAATCATTAGAGCAGCAACAAGAGAGAGTTCATTCTCTGAATATGTAGGAACTGCTGTTACTAACAACATCATCTACATCAATTATTAGTCGTAGCTCAATATAGAAGACTTTACACTACTGTAGTTAATGTACAAGGAGCATTCATCATAACTGATTGGGGAGGAGCACTTAAACTCGCTTAAACAACTTTTGTTTCAGCACCATGGGGTGCCAGGGGCTATTTATGGAGATATCGATTATTTTTCAAATATTACACTTAAATCGAATTCTCGGAATATGGCTTCATTGAATTAGAATCAAACTCTCTTATGAGTGCTCGCACTTATGCCTGAGACTTAATAATTTCAGGATTAGCTCATTAAGAAAACCTTGCTAATATCACTACATTGTTGACTTCAGCTGAAGAATTTTGTACACTAAATTCAATGCCACAACTAAAGAAGGATACATCCAGACAACTGCTACTCAGATTAATGCCCTTTCCAATAATAAAGGAGAACTGACTTCACTTGAAGTATCTTCTAATTGTTATAATGATGTAACTAAGTTAACTAAGAAAGACTTTTTAGGAAAGAGGAGCCATTTATAAATTCTAAGACTCACTTACTGCTCAATGGACTGCAACTAAGAATCCTGGATATATTCTTTTTAGAAGATTACAACTATAACATTTAGATTCTTGATCCGCCCAGACCACTGAAGGAACATGTGCAAACAACCTAATGGGGATCGGAAAGGGAGCGAACTCCACATCCGGAAGAAGATTCTAAGAAACCTAAGCAGTTGTCACTAACACTGCAGCTGAAGTGTCATGTACTCACACTTACGTGTTAGGAAATGAAACTTTTCTTAAGAAAGAAGACCATAAATGGTAGTCCAAGCCTTCGGAGATCAACCGCTTCCTCCTACTATCAATACAATTCAGAGTTTCAAGACCCAGTGTATGACGTTCCACAATGTGAGTTAGTAAGAGTATCTATGTTGAAATCAACAAGCACTGCTGATGTAGTTGAGGTTACGATCTCTAACTTAAAGGACCTTAAACTATTTGAAAGATACGATATCTGTTTAGAAACATCATAGAAACTCACAGATGAGGTAGTTATTAAGATCTGGGATGATGTAACTTAAGCATGGGTTATTGATGAGAATTAAGAAGTAGTTGATAAGAATGGATTGCCACTTGCTGATGGAGAACTACTCATCATTCAAGAAGAAGGAGAAGACACTCACTGTAGAAGAGTGACTCAAAATGGAGTGTTTAGATTAATCGATAAGGTTGCTAAGAACCCCAAGAGACTGTATCAAGGATTCATTCTTTATGTTATTATCATATTGGACATCTACTTAATTATTGGAGTAATTATTGAACCGAAGATTGATAAAGTGTCTAAATTGAAAGATTCCCAAGACAGAGAGTCCCTAATAATGAAATCTCCAACAGAGAGTACAAGGAAGAGCAAGACCTTGATGACGATTCTAAGAAACCAGAATTAGAAGAGCACTAGGCTGACGATGACCAAGTCACTAAACTAGTTCGGAGACAATAAAGAAAACTCAGAGAAGGCCGTTAACATGACTGAAGAAGGAGAGATAAGTATGACTACCAAGAGCTCCAAACCAATGGCATATTATGGAGTGTTAGGAATCTATCACAGATGTCTACCTTATCCATCCATGAGTTAAGAAGACCCTCCAGAGTTATCTCTATATATTGCCAATTACTGCTCTTGATCAATGTGCTTGGAATAGTCACTCACTTGTTGGATGTGTCTGAGTCATACTTTGATTCAATGGTTGCTTACTGCATTTGTTATTCTAAGAACAGGCAACCAGATCTTCAACTTCGCACTCTACAAAGGACAAGAAAGAAAAAGAAAATGGAATATATACGTGCTTGTCTGCTTATCTCTTACTTACGTAGCTGGTCACATTGGCCTAGTGTACGTGACTCTGCTCATGTAAGAGTCTGATTTCATCTAATGGACAGTTGCCTTCTTCTATTCCTTCATCATTGATATGATTCTATGTGAATTGCTAGTCAGCACATGGCAATGATAGACCTTGAAGAAGATAAAGACATGTCATGACCATGCTCATTCTATGGACCTCTTGTGTCACCAAGAAAACCTATCCTTGATTAAGTTAGTTTTAATCAATTAATCTAATATGATTGATTGGGGTATCAGCATATGGACATGGAGGAGAAGGAGACGAAGGAGATGATTAGGTGATACAATGTTAGAATCAAGATGAAAGAGAAGACGTGTAAGGACGGTCAGAGTTTTATTTATAGCATGTATTTACTAGTCAATATTTATATGCTGATACATCTACTAAATTTAAAAATTAGGACTGTAGAGCAAATCAATTCACACCCTGAAGGGAGGATTTACAGGAAGAGACAGGGGACAGTAAGACATGTCTAAAATAGGAGGAGATGATTCACCTAAATAGACTATCCAGTAGAGAATGGAAAATGAAGAGTATCCATCGAGATTACAGAGTGGTTAAGAAGAATCAAAGACATGAAGTTCTGAGAGTGGAAAATCAACCAGAGATGAACCTTATGCATCTTTTCTTGATGATTAATCAATGTATGACATTTTGTTAGATTAAAATGATGATGTATATAATGAGTCTCTTCCTAATTAGTCAATTAGCATTTGAAATGGAAGCAAAAGAATTCATGTAGATAATGATAATCACTAAACTTATTACTATTGCAATAGCCCAAAATTAATTAATATGATCCTTTAACTTATTGACTCCCTTGAGTCGCCGAGGAAACACCTCACTTCCCCTGTTCTTTCCACTCTAAGTGCTCCACCTCAAAAACGAGTAAGTGCAAGAAGAAAAAAGGTGCTCAAGTTAGTTTACTTGCTCTAGAGTAAAAGATATAATACAAAGATCTCTTGTTCAAGAAAGAACACTAAAGGTCGCTTAACTCTGTCTTTACTTTGAATCTGTGAGCATCATCAGGTGCACTCAATGCAGCAGTCACGTCTGTGTGAAGGAATAACTCCCTTAATATCTGATTCATTATCATCATTGCAATAGCCTATTTTCACAAGCATTTTCTTCATCTATTCAAAAGGTATTTACATTTTAAGTCTTTGAAATGGGAATGAATCATAAACAAAGACTTAACAATATGAAAGAATCGTTAAATTATAATAGAGTTACAATTGACAGAGTGAACTCTCCTTCACAGTTCCATGGCATCTCAACTAAGATGGGATCTTAAGTAAATTATTTAGAGTAGATCCAATGCAAAGGAGCTCATGAAAGTATTCAATCCGAATTGATTAATAGAAGATGTCCAATCATCGATAAGCAGTAGTGAGTGCCAGTGTTGGTGCTAAGAGATAAGGAGTGTGGAGGTTCAACCTAGGATTTTTTATAAAAGACGAACCAACAGAAGAAGAGAAATCAATAAAACAATATGATGATTTATGACACGTGTCTTCTAGTGTCATTGTGTCTAAGTTGATTCTTCCACTCTCTAAGTACAATCCATGTACATACACTCCCTCTCATGCTGACTTGTCAATACTCTATTTATTAATAAAAGGAATTAATAACTGAGTTAATCAATAGCTAGAGTATTGTTGCCTAAGAGCAGTTAAGAACCTTTGAGGGAAATAGAATGCAAACATCCAATGCGATGCAGGTTTATTTTCTATTAACCATTCTCTGAAGTTCTCTATCCATGAACTCAATAATGTACTATCCATTTCTTACATTAACAATGTAGTCACTGATGACATCAATCCTTCTTTGTTGACATAGAATAGATCTTTCGTAATTCTGTCAATTCTTCTTCTTTCTTCTCTACTATTCCATCTTCTAATTAATCTGGAGATTGTCTTCCACTTGATCCAGTTGTTCTCGGTTGAATAGCTAGGATAGTGTCAATCATTTCATTACTTTCTTAGAAAGCAATCTCAGCATTATCATTTAATCAAGATCATTATCAGACAGAGACACTGTATAACCCCAGGTGAACATTTATAAACCTCCTTAAACTAAATACATAATTAACAAATAGTATCTTTAAGTATTGAGTATATTCATTAAACAGCTTCTATCATGTTCATCTGTTACTCTTCCTCCATAAGTAATCTCTCCCGTTATGAATTACAATGCACTCTACACTATATCATCTGTATCTTCTTCTAAGAGGTTCTTAATGACAGTAAGAGATGTGAATAGATCTAATATTCCATCATAAGGGACTTAACTTCTTTCTTTCTTACACCACTGTATGGAAGATACACACTCTAAATGAGAGTTTTCTATATTCATCTGAACGTCTGCAGGAATCGATTGTTTTATCAGTCAGAGAGGAGATTGTTCCCTTTTGATTGGCTTTAACTCCTTTAGAAAGTTAATTAGTTACTTTGATTCCATTCTGGAGGATAGAAACAGGGAAGTAAACAGCAGGTTTAGATGTAAGAGGAATAATCTAAACTCAGGATTAGCATGTAGGGTCTTACTCTCTGCTATTTCTAATACTTTATGGCATATATTATTTAAGCAACATATCCCATGATTCTGTTGCTATTCCATTTTCAATATTGACCATTGCAGGTTTATCTTATCCTTATCCTTATCCTAGTGATATAATAGAGAGTGATTAATCCAATGCATTCTCATCTTTACTCTAAGTACCAAATCTTAACATCATGTTCATGGGATCTGCTACAGGGGAAAGCACAAAGTTCACAGGAGTATTAGTGTCATTGTCTCTGTACACATCTTCTAACTGGGGAGGGTGAGAAAATAGTAGACATATCTTCTTTCCTACAAATGACTTTATTGTGAGTGTTTTGAATACAAATATTCGTTAGAAATCAGATAGTTTATCATCCCAGTCTCTGGAAGTTTCTCTGATTAAGGTGAATAATATCTATCACATCTTATGGTTCTTTACTCTTAATCCACTCTGTCCATTCTTCCTTACATGATCAGGGAATGTAGTAAAAGCTTAAGATGTGCATTCAAGATTAAGAATGAATCTCCATTGCTTAATTGTGGTTACTTCTTTATCTGGATTCTGTATGTTCTGAATATCTCCATCTATCAATAATCCTCTTAGCAACATTGACCATTCACTATCACTGATCTCTCCTTCTTTCTTCAGTATTTAAGAAGCTAAACAGTGATTATATGCATTAAACAATACTCTAGGGAAATTAATCTCTGTTATTTCTTTAAGAAGAGTCTTGATCCTCTATTCAATTAATTCTGATTAATAATTTGTTTCAATCATATTGTTAAATAGTTTATTAAAGTAAGTGAGTATGAGTACATAGGATCAATACCTGCTAAGTCAGCAATAACAAAACAAAGAATAGATCTTCATTGTGATATTGTCTATTCCATCTCTATTTGAGCTATTTCATTCATTGTCTTTTGAATCTCTCCTAATTTTATATTAGATACTATTAACTACTAGGAGTCTTGTTAAGCTAAATCTATTGTTTTTGAGGAAGCAAGTGGTAAGAGTCCGCTCATCAAAGTTTTGATCTGACCTCTCTTAGGAGGTTCGTCAGACTTTATTCTAAAAATCAGAGGGAGAAATCTCCTCAACTTATAATATTCACATGAACTACTTCTCATTCTCTTTCTTTTTATCTAGTTCTAATACTTATTGCAACTTATTCAATTGAATCTATGCTAATATGGGTTTAATTCTGACAATTTAGACTGGAGTTTAGCTACTTCTTTACTGTTTTCTTCTAGTTTACCTGTAAAAGAATATTACGTCTATTATGGACTTAGGTGTTCTCGTTCTTTTCTCTCGACTGATTTATGAGAACACATTCATCTCCAGACAGTGCTTCTCATTAATCACTTAACCTCATAGGCTTCTCTTCCTCAGGCATAAATATACGCATGTACTTCCTTACACAATTTTTCGAGTTGTCTCATTTCTTTCTTGTATTCGTTAGTCGTTATTGGTTTCTTTAATGCTATCAATTTACATAATATCTTGATTATATACTTAGAGATCCTATCATCAACGTGGCTTTTATGATAAAA
>JAGYYO010000335.1:0-10477 GCA_021441625.1 Diophrys sp. 3 WChen-2021
GGTCAATGGAGTCATAGTCCTTATTATTTCAATATTAATAATAATTAAACATATGATGAGTACATAGACTATGATTTCTAAACTAAAGAAGCTACTATATTCTTAACTAGTCCGTTCTTAACAAATGAGACAAGTGAATTGCTACTTACTAAAGCTTTGAATTCTCAAGTCTTAATTGATGTCCCTCTAACTTACTTAAACCAGCTTCTCTTCAGAAGAAAATTACAGAAAAAAACCTCGTTTTTTCTTTGTTCAAAAAAGACAAAGCTTAAGAAAGAAAATTGAAGAAAACCTTTGAAAGGATGATGATAACTTACAAAATTTTGGTTTAGTGATTGAATAAGCTTTATCCAAATTTCAGATAAAGAACTTTCTTACATTTATTCAATCACAGTAAATCGCTTTATAACAGGATCACATTAACTATATAAATCAATTAGGATAATAGACAATCCTCCTCCTTACTTTGATGGAGAAGTGGATAGTTAATATGAAATTGAATACTTTTCTTATTTGCAGGTAATCTCTTTCTGAAACAATTATCCTTTATACTTCTGTCCCTTAGCTACAGAGATAAAGAAAAGTTTAATGCAAAGGAACTATTCCTTCATTCTCAAGGTATCCACTACCTAGAACAGATCAGAGCTTGTTTGACCTTTTAAATGTACTCTGATAAGTTCACTCTCCTTCGGCTATTCTACAATGAAGAATTCTTTCGCTAGCTCGCTTCTATTATTAGCTTATACCAGTGTCATTTATTGATTTTCTAGAGTTGATAAGTTAAATCTAGTTAAGATTGCTTTTTATGGCTTTCTTTTGATAGATCAGACCTATCTCTGGATTAGATCTGCCACCTTACACTTTAAGAGTTAATGGTAGAGAACCTATAGAGCTAGAGCAAGTTCAAAATCAATGACCTTAGAAATGGTGTTGTTTATACAGTGATCCTAGAACATCTATCAAAATCTAGATCAATTATCGATTCAGGCCCATTTAGAACTCTAACTCGGAATTAGGAAAGTCATTGGGATGGGACTCTGCATATCGATTTGATTTAGAAAGAGAGTGCATGGTTGGTTGGTTGGTTGTAGTTAATCATTCGTAAACAGTAGTGAAAAGGTCCTTTGTAATGATACTTTATTAACGAAGACTAACTGAGATGGAGCTAGGTGCTGGATTCTTAATTTAAATTCTTTAATGATGTTATAAACTTCTTTTTCTTTCTTATACATAGTAAAATGATCTGAAGGTCTATCTTTATCTACTTAATTCCCTATGACATTCATATCCGAATAACAATTGGGTCTCTTACCCTCATAGTCATCTCCAGCGGACCCTTATTAAACAAGGGTATGAGGGAGTTTGCGCTGACCACATCGTTAGCCTTCATATCCCGAGACAGGTTCATAAGTTCTTGCGACAGATGCTTTAAACAGATAGGTGAATTTACTCTTAGAAAGTAAAAAGTCCTGCAAAGTAATTGACTTCAATGCTGTAACTTTGTGTGTTATTCTTCAATGCCTTGTTTCTTCATTTTTAAATTAAGAATAGATAATTAAGGAAACAGGAACAGTTAAGTGGCTTGATTTATTCCTATTAATAAAAGTCTTTATGTTTCATCAAACATTGCAGAAGGAGCACTAACGTCAATATCACCATGTAGTATTTACTTAATTAAATTCCTATCTCATCAAAGCTTCCACCTTGGACAGTCTTATTAATTTAAAGTACAAGAGCAGATTCAATTACATCTACAGAAGCTCTATTTGCTATTTAGGATAAGAGAAGTTATTGAACAAGTAACGTATAAAAGAACTTCTTTGATATGGTAATTGATGCATATATACTAGCCCCTCCAATCGCCATCCCAAAGATACTTTCATAACTAACCACATATGTAGATGCAGTGACTAATGATGCATCTTAGGTTATTGAACTTAAATAACTCGAAACTCTTCTAATTCATATTGATAGCCATCTCATATGAATTAGTGACTAGATTGACGAACTGAGGTGTATACTAGTTTCCTAATATATTATTAACTATCTTCAATGCATTCTCAATGCTAAGGAACCTTATTTTGTCCTAATTTGATAGTTGATTCTCTATTGATACAGCTAGGTTTCTGACCATTGAAATCATCCAGGGGGGAGATCGCCATTAGCCAAAGACATTAATATGTCTTCTATATGTTCATCAACAAGCGTTGAAAAGTGATAGAGTTTAACTATTGTCATGTAGTGATCTTCTTGTGTTTTGATCTACAACTAGCTTGTATTTCTTCTGACAAGCCCTGCTTCTTCAGCATTAGGAAACCCAATCAAAGTTGCTATCCACTTTGCTACATGATAACTTGTATTAAGGATATTATAAGTATAGTTCTTTCCTGCTCCAAGTTCTCTTTAAAGTTTATTCTATGCTGTCTCATATAAGCGCTTAGCTTCGCTGATCTGAATTTCTTGCTTGATAAAGCAAAAATCGTCACTAGAGCTTGACAGTACTACTTGATTGAATATCAAGTCTTCTTTCTTGTAATTCAGAGGTAGTGTATAGAGTTTGACATTGATTAAAGAAGGACCTTTATTCTTTTAGTCAAGCATTCCATACAGAGTAGTATAATCATCAACAACCAACAAGTAAGCTCCCTTGTTGCTATTATATTATATAATTCCGTTCTCTTGGGCAAGCAACTTCAACATATGTTTCTTGTATTATCTTTTAGAACTCGCTGTCTCTAACCGGATTCTTGTATTCACTTTCATCAATATTGATCTATTAGCTAGCCATTTCAATGACATCAGCCTCCACTTTTTCTTCTATTTGAGTTGTGTCCCATGATTTACTCTTGTCACTTAGTTGATAGGCAGGCGTTTGTTATTTATAATGAGCATATCTCTTTATTAATTGATTGTAATGCTCCTCTGCGGTCCTGTTCATTTCAATGTCTTTGTTTATAGCTTACACTCCTTTATCTATTTATATTATTCAATTGAATGCACTCAAGCATGTATTCATATTAGATTCCATCAACATCTGGATCTAATGCCTCATACATAGTCAAAGCAAACCTAACTTTATCCATTTAGCGATCATCAATTATAGTATACTTATTTTTAATGTATGTAGAAAGGTTGTTATCTCAGAATATATTAGTTGATGATTGCTGATAGACTTTGAGTTCAACTTTAATATCATTTTACTCACCTATTTCAAGAGAGTCTATTGCTTATATAGTATCTTTAAGAGATTCTTCTTTGAGATCATTCAATAGTTGTTTAGTACTATTAAGCAAACTGCATTGAAAGCTATTTATGTATTATCAAGACTTTCCATCACAGAATCAACAAGTTACTTGATCTTAGTAGACTCCTCTATTCTCTATCTATCTTCATGGTAGCTCATTTGTTATAGAACATAATGATACATCTGTTTCATTGAAGGAATCCCATACCAATCTGACCTTCTGTTGTTACTATCTTAGAAATTGTATCACCTAATTGATAGTATTGATCAACCGATGGTTCAAGTACATCTTTGAAGGTTCTCTTCTATTTTAATAAAGGAGATCATCTAATAAATTCTCAGCTTTCCTTCGCCATTCAGTTTGTTTGTTCTTACTTCTTCTCTCTGAAGCAGATACAGAATTAGGCTGGTACTTGTTCTGGACATGCTTTAGGATGGATTCTATTAGAATGAAAATCTTATTCAGAACAGTCCCTAACTTAACTGATGAAGATTCATATTTAACTTCAATTTCTCCTTGTCTTAGAAGTACATAATAAAATTATAGGAGCATTGATATAAAGAAGTCCATAGTGTAAAAAGGGAACTCTTTCAACAAACACTGCCCCTTGAAAGTTGTTCTTGTCCTCTTTTAATTAAAGTGCAATAGACTTAGCAGAGCTAATCTGTGATTGCTTATTAACTTGAAGAACATCTATTGGGTTTTGAAAGACAGTGAGATTGGTAGATCATTATATTAGGAACTATTCTTTTCAAATAGGGTTCTACTATTAATAATAATGTGCTCAAGTTCAATGAACTACAAACTCTACTTCATAATTTAAGAATTTGCATATAGGTTATATTCTTTTTGTATTCCCTTGATGTTAGTTTTCTTTATCAGACTGTCTCTGAAAAGTTTAAGGTGATAATTCTATCTTTCTATGTCAGTCTAAGTATTCTTGAATCTGTTAGTATTGATTGAATATTGAAATAGCTTCTTCCATTAATTTTATGCATCATGTATAACCTCAAACTCACTATATTTTGAATGATTGGTTAGCATAGTTTACTTTTATTGAACTTGTTTACTCAGAACCCTTCCTATTATAGACTTCTATCCAACCGAAAATCAATATATCATTCTAGACCTCTTCTTTATTGATATTGGCATCTGCTTGTATGGGTTGTTCAAGAGAATGTGTTGCAGCCTCAAGGAGTTACTGAGAAGAATTGAAAGTTCCTTTTGCGAGTACACCCAACAGTAGTCTTCTTCATTTATATTCTCTATTGTTGCATATACTCTCTAATATGATGGGGTTCCATTCTTTGAAGCATATTCATTTCTATTGAACTCAAGGGTCCCTGTTGATTGTTGTAATTCATAGTTTACTATGTCTTTTCTTGTTCTTGTTGTACTCTTGCTTTACTAAAAGCACTTGCTCCTTAAAGTAAGCTGGTACTAATAAACAGATTAATTAATATGATACTCAAGTGGGTGAAAAGTTAACAGGCAGACAACAGGAAAACAACAGGATAAGGATTAGCACAACCTAAAAACATAGGAAACGCAAAGAGTAGCACGATCCCCAAGAAGAAATGCATAGTATTTCCACAGACAATTCACCTGCTGAGACATCATAAATCTGTTGCTCAAATAAAGACCTCCCCTCTGTGCAGACAGTATAGGAGCCTGAGGAGGAACTGGAAACAACAGGAATAATGCAGGTAAACGACTCAGCGGAGAACTCAATAGCATTGAAATACCCCAGTCATTGGGGAAAGGAATCATAATGCAACTCACTGATAAGACCAAATTCAAATGCAAAAGAAGCGGTCAAATATCAATGGGAACAACTTAAAAGAGTTGGAGGACTGTCTCCCCAAGAGCGAAGACTCAGATTCATTGATGAGCAACTTTAACACCTGAATGAAACCCGGAGACAAAGCTTAAGGGAGAGAGTTGACAAAAGTAGAAATCATGAGCCCAAAGACCCAACTTTACAACAGGAGGAAAAAATTTACTCCTTATAAACAGATAGAAAGAGTGGATTGTTATAAACCGAGGTGGATCCAAAAGGCAGACAATTCATCACTGTACTTGGAAGGGACGACTGGCGAAGAGATCCCACACTGGAAAAGATCGTGGAGCTGTCAAGACAGAAGGAGAAGTCCAGAGACTCACCATCAAGAGGAGTGAATATGAGCCACTAAGAAAATCAATGAGAACAGCAGGATACTCCCTCGCGTTCTACAAACCCAATGACGCAAACGGAGAGAATAGAGCGTGATTCGTAAAGAGTGAAGAGAAACAGGCTAAACAGATCGATGAGGTTAATAAAAATCTCAATAATATTGGAGATATGGAGGCCTTAAACACTTTCAACACGTCCCAAAATTACTAGGGACGCCAAACACCGATGAAGGATGCACGGGATGAACTCACAGTATTGACCTGGAAAGGAAGGTCAATTTACAATTAAAACTAATCTAAGAGCGATGAGAAGACTCCTTAACACTCACTCTCCAGACATAGTAACGATTCAAGAGATATGGAGAGTGGACACTACTATTCTTATCCACCCATAGTACAAGCAATATGAGACAGGAACAGAAAAATACTAACGAGTGGCCACACTCGTAAAGAGTAACATGTAAAGTGAACAGATACTCTCCATCATGAACACCCATCTCCTAACCAAAATTAAAGTTATAAACAGGGAAATCCTTTGTCTTAATGCCTACCACAAGCACAAAAACGCTAAGGGATTGAGATGGATTAAATACCTATTGCAACAAGAGCAACCAGTAATTATAGGTGGTGACCTATATTTAGACACCAGAGAGATGAGCAGCATATAAGGGATCAATAAGACTAAGAGCAAGACCAGACTTAACAACAGACTAGACATCATTGCAAGCAATAGAGAGATAAACTAGGAGCAAACAAGAAATCTTGGTAGAAGTGCCACAAACTACTGACTGCGAGACTTAAAATCAGAAAGCACATCACAACCATCACCCAAAGTAACCCCTCAAAATAAAAGGTATTAGATATAGTCAAAGAGAAGTAACTAATCCTCAAACGTTTCAAGAAGTTCCCAACCGAAGCTTTAAAGCAAGCTATCCCATAAAAGTACAATTGGAAAGTGAACAATGGAGCACACCATCAGTACAAGTGGATACCCAAGGAATACATTAACCTAAGTGGAATAGAGCTAGAAGAGTTCCACAAATTATATGATACTCCAAAGGCAAGAAAACCATAACCAAATTGGAAGAAGCTTTTAAAAGAAATTAAACTGATAACCTTTACAAAATTCTCAAAACCAATCTAAACTTTAGAAAGAATACGCCTCTATTAAATTAAGGAAGGATCGGGGATAGTGTAATCTCAGAAGAAGAGAGAGTGACTCTTATCCAGCAATACATAAAAGACAACCTCTGTGAATAACATGATATAGAAAAGAGAGTTAAAGACATAATAAAAATGGAATAGACGGAAGAGATCAAAATCAGGGAAGCAGTAACTATTGCTCTGAACACAATAGGAAAAGTGAAAGCAATGGGACCTGATAAATTTCCCTGATGAGCTACTGAAGGTCAAAACCATTAAAGATAAGGTTACAGAATTTGTCGTGAAAGTATTGGAAGGCAAAGAGAAACTGCCAAACTATCTGAGAAGAGCTAGATCTATCCTACTCAGTTGAGAACACCAGGATATTATCAGTTACTTGTCCTATTCTAAATATCATAGAAAATCAGTACTGACACTAATGGAGGACTCTGCCTGCCAATACATCAATGAGAATTAAACAGGCTTCAGACCCATGATGGAAACCCAGCCCAACCTTCTAAAGGTTATGTCAAAAATCAAAGAGGATAAGACAGACAAAAAGTAGGGAATAATCATAACAGTGGATATTCGCAAGGCTTATGACTCAATCTCAAGACCCAAAATGATGAAAGCAATTGAGAACCTAATGCACAGCTACTCACCCAACCCTTCACTAAACATAAAGAAATTAATACTCTAATAAATAAGAGAAATCTACTCGGACACCAGATTAGAGATAGGAAAAACCTACACCGGATATAACCGTGGACTGCTCCAGCCAGGTAGGAGTCTTTTCACCCATCCACTTCAATATATACATGGAATATGCTTTCAGACAGGGGGTGCAGCAGAGATTCCTTGAAAACGTGATGTTATATGCAGATGATTTACTAATAATCGCAGACAGAGAAGAGCGAGCCTCAGTAGTCCTTCATCACCTCAGAGTGGCCCTTAGAAAATTTGACCTTCACATAGCCCCGGAAAAATCTCAGGCTGTTACAAACATTAGAGGGCTGAAGTAAATAGGACATATAGGTTAGACCCTCAAGAAAATATTTGGGAGTGATTATTAGTTATTCAACCAGTAGGCTACAGGATTGATTAAAAAGATAAACTATGTATAATACAACCTTAAAAGCATTATAACTCTGACTGGACTAAGAAAGAAATAGCTGAAAAGTATGTAATGAGCTGGTTGAGATATCAATGTATTAGCATGTGTGGATCCAAGCTCTTATCCCTAGAATAACTGGAAAATCTCATGTATTATGCGACCAAGAAGATCTTGCACTTTCTCATGAACACCAGCCTAACAATCCTAAAAACCTTCTACCTCTGAAATACTGGCAGAACATGATAAATGATTTCAATTGAGAAAACTAAAAGACAACTAAGCAGACTAATGAGAAATAAATGGCATATAGGTGATCCAATCCAGCTGATATTACATCCCTAAGATAAACAGGTAGAGAGAATATTAAACAGGAGGACATTCAATACCCAGTGAAAATGGTACAAGCACTATGGACATCAGGAGGGAGGATATATGTTAGGAAGAAGATGGTTCTATGCTAAAGTGACAAGCCTCTGAACATTTTAAATCACCTCTTGCAGAAACAAGTTCTCAGACAAGATTATAGAGTTACAGAAAAGAATTCACCTTAACAGATAAAAATCTAAAATAAATAGTCAACTTGGGGTCGATAAATATTTGGGTTGCCAATACATGAATTTAGTGCATGACTTTATGATTCTAGAAATTAATGTGATTAATCAATGTCTTTAAGTTCTTGTCTTGAACACTGTAGACATTTTGCATTGTTTCTCTTCTCAGTCAGTCATGACTACTAATATCTTTGAACCTTCACTTTCTTCAGACCCCCTTGGGTCACCACCCGCATTCTCCATTCCTGAGTGTACTTTCTAACCTATGTCTAAGGTGGTGTTTTCATAATGGGCACAGGAGGCACAGTTGACAAGAAAGTCTCTAAAACTTTAGTTGAAATTGAACTTAATTAAAAACTCGATGCTAAAGTAATAGATGAGACATGTGATGATGGGAATACAATAGATAATGATGGATGTAGTAGTACTTGTCAATGGAAAGAAATGGAAACATCAAAAGACATCTTTAATAATTATCTCAACTCAACTCAACTTTATCATTCTTAACTTAACTTAAGCTGGTATAAGAGCAGCAAATAATTCAGCTTGCTCTTCATTGTGATGGGACGTCATTTAAGTTTATTAATTAATTATTAATAATTCAATTCATTGCATCTGAAGAAGGTCCTTGTTTATTTAACATGTTACTCTGTGCTCCATAATTCATATCTACGTCTCCATGCTACTCATTTAACTTTCCCGCGTAATTAGGATCATTCTGAGCAACATTCTTCATATGATTTATAAGTATTTCCTTTTACTCATCAAGTCTTGTTTCCTAATAGCAGTATGATTAGAGCAGCCTTTAGTAAACTGTGGATCAAGCACCATATCTAAAGTTGCTTCGTTGGGTGGGGGTCGAGCTACGGCTACTATGTCTCTAATCTATGATCTAGGGATTCCTTCATAGTGTCTTTCAACATCTATTCTGAATATCTCTTTCCCTGGTCTAAATCCCTCCAATATATGCACATTAGTTCTGGGTTATGATGGGTATCACCTGCTCTCTTCCCCATTCCAATCAAATCAGCTATCTCTACATGCTTATTCAATTCTTAGTTTGTAATCTAGTTTGAAATGTTCTCATTGGGTAGTTTGCATAGAGCCATCTTACTTCCTGCGCTCTGTTAATCATTTTCTCCTTAGGATAAGGTAAAATTCAATATGCTCAATAGACATGAAAATTGATGTTTTCACAGAGAAGTCATCTCTTCTTCTTGATGAGAGTAAACTCTGGAGCCGTACCTGTCGAAGTTACAGCTACTACTCCAGAGTTTTATCTAAGGCTTCATTAAATTCTACTTCCATTATGAATGACTATACCATAGTAATCAGATGGTTTCAATACTGTCTCATACATTAACAAATCCTACTGTTTTCATATATCTGCAGATGCGTCCTATTCTGCTATTGGGGACAACTCCATAATCTGATCCATAGAATTGAAAATCCATCTTGTCTTTTGGCAACCATGTCATTCTGACACCTTCACTTGGCCTTGGGATAACTCTGTTGTATTCATGTTCAATTATCTCTTCTGTTAATCGAGGAGGCTTTACTTCCCATAAATAAGATGAAGTAAGAACTCCTGTCTCTTGATCTGCATTGTAAATATACTATACTTTCAATGTTGCCCCTATTAATCTGACCTAGGAATAGTTGTTTGCTATATGTGTACTATCACTATAGGGTAGGAAACTTATTGCTAGCTTTCCACTATCTCCTGCAAACCTCTAATCATTATACCAGACATTATCACTATCTGGTAAAATGCATATTGTAAAGGGTCTGGTCACGCTTGTATGTTTTCAAAATAGCTTTCAGCTAAAGCAAATGGCATTGAAGTAGCCAAACATGACATGCTAATGGTCTTAGGAAAGAACACCAGGCAGCCAAAGGAACTTTATGAGTCATCTTTTGGTTATATTCCTGTAACTCCTTTGACATCTGTAATTTCAGAATAAACTGGCGGGTTTCCTTTCCATGCATTCAGAGCGAATCCTCCTTTTACAATTGGAACCCCCATATCTCTCATGGGGGTTGGAATTGCGGGTATATGTTCTTTGTTTATGAATCTTTGGCATCCACAACTTCCCTCTTGAATTGAGGCAACTTCTTAAGCTCAAGCAGGCATCAAGGTAAGGAAAGATGCAGTCTATTACAATGAGGAGGGTTGTCTTGTCTTGTCGGTAGACTCCACTTCAATTAATTTAAATTTTAATTAAAGAAGGCCAGGGGGGTAATCATGCAGA
>JAGYYO010000336.1:0-10474 GCA_021441625.1 Diophrys sp. 3 WChen-2021
TAGTGTTGTGCTGGTTGCTCTTTTTCTTTGATTTTAGATCTCTCACCCATTAGGCAATTTAAATTCCTAATTTAATAATAATCTGAGACAAAATGATGATTGAGATAACACATAAAGTCTTCAATGCAATAGCAATATCCATTATTTAAGAATTAAACTTTGTAGAAATCATTAATATCATTTAAGGAAAATTGTTAATCTATTGTACATTAAATCCTTTAACCTTATTTATTTAATGCAACCAATTCTAAAGGTAGTATCAGGAATCAAAATAGATAGTGAACTAGAACTGGCTGCTGCTATATAAGTTACTATAGGTAGAATCAAATTAAATTGGTAATTCACTTAAACAGTGATAAAAAGAAAGATGAGTGCACGCATATCACAAGGGAGCACTCTAGGGATATCTCTTCAACTCCAGTGGCATTCAGGCTCGATGCTGGAGAAGAGACACATGTTCCGAAAGATGCAAGCTCCTTAGAGATTATGGACAAAGATATTAGCAAACATGGCTAGATAAAGTGTTAATCGATCTCTCTTGTCACAACAACCAATTGCCGTGATTCTCTCCTAAACAGCCTAAGGTAAGATGAAGCCAGGAATGGTGTCAAGCACAAGAATGAGCACCTCTAATTTATATCGCTTTGAAAACCAAACCTCGTTTGAAATTAAAAGACCGCCAAAAAATAAGAGCAGCGTATTACAAGACCCCGAAATAAATCGTTGGTGGATGCGAGTGTGGCAGGGAGCTTGCAGAAGTTCTGGTCTATTAAAAATGTTTGAGCGCGACGAACTTCGCTCTCCTCGCACTGGTTTTACCTGAACTGAAATTGCAAACACTGAAAGAATGGAAATTAGGGCAGTCCCTTCGTCTCCAGAGAGACGCAAAGAATTTGTTTCGCAGAAATAATTAAGTATTAATCAATTCTTATCAAAGATGATTGACACAGAACTATGGGAAAAACATTAGAAAGGTAGGATATAAATATAAGAAGAAGGGTATAAAACAGATATGAGAACTAATTAAATGAATTATTATTCGAAATACTAATGTTTGGGATGTATTCACCAGGTTTACGATCAGGGATTTTCTTCTTTAAGCTCTCAGAAAAACTTATTGGAGATTTAAAATGAAGCAAAGAGCAACAGAGAAAGCAATGGTGCGACACATAAGATACAAAGAGATGTTGGTACTATTAACACATATGATATTAGGCAGCATAGAACTGTATGTTGTAAATGCATGATGCTATTGAATACTCATTACACTTGCTAAAACAAATCTGTTTTACCTCATTGGCCTTACCTCCTTATAGCCTATGAAAGAATCTTGGGTTGTAGAGTCCGGAGAACTTCCGGATGCTGTTGAACATAGTTGAAGCAAAATTGAACAGACTCAAAAGAGGAATAGTTTTCACATGAAAACAAATTCAAATCTAAGATGGCGCTAAGAAATTAAAGAGCCTTAAACAAGTGAAAGGCCGAACCATTGACTGATAGCGAGGAGAGGAATGACTTCCTTATGGATAGTTCCCAGTTCTTACCAACCCATGAGCCATGTGCTCCTACCACACCTGATATCACTTACAGACAAATAAAGGGGAAGAAGTAAATGAGCAAATCACTTGTCTCTTTAATCAAATACAATTTCTCTATAATAGTTTGTCATTAAACACTCAAACATGAGCAAGCTGGCAAGCATAAGTTGGCTGCATTAAATATAAAACACAAAGAAAGGTTCCTCGTCATTCTTCAGCTAATTCATTCTTAATATGAAAATGAATTTAAAAGATGATTATATCTATAACTTTAAATCAGAGTTTATCTGTCATTTCAACACATGGTAAGAATGTTTGATATTAATACTTTGAACTCTAAATCAGTAATGGAAGTGCAAAAGAACTAGCTGCTAAATTCAAGTCTAAAGCAGAGCTCATTTGGAATAGAAGGAGGCTACTACTTGTCTCCTGGAAAGAATATTTACATATATTACCTTAAACAGATTAGTATTCAGCAGAGATGAAATCTCGTTTAATAAAATTAAATATTAATTTAACAATAATCAGAAAATGTAATCCCTCTAACTGAAATTGAATTCCTTGCGGCAGAATCGAGAAGAGTATTGAAAATCCTTCGATTCGCAATATGGATTTTTGATCTACAGGTAAAGTCATTATCATTCTTAAATGAAAGTCCTGAAAGGAGACTTAACTAAATTAGTCTTTACCCCTCACTACAATTGTATGTGGTGTCGATCAGGTTTCTTACTCTTCTTATAATCTGAGAGGTGCTATTTGATCTGTGGATCATCGGAAGCAAAATCCACTGTACTCCATAACTCCAAGTCTTCCTCAAGTAAAGCGCCCTGTTTAACTCTTTAGGTTGAAGATGAAACGTAGTCAACTTAGTCTCCATGCAGTCCAAGAAGAGAAAGAATTAGAAAAGAGTCTGATCTTTATTTAGAAGATGATGAAATAAAATAAGGAGATTGACACGTACAAGAGTGAGAATTCGCATCTAAAGAAGGAACAAGAGAAGCTAATACATTTCCTCCTAGAGAAGACAATTACTAGTTCCCTTGATAGGCTCACACCAGACAAGAATGGTGCTTACATTCCATAACAAGAGAAAGCATTGAGTCTATTAACTCTATTAATAATTAGAAATTGAATTCAAAAGATGTAGAGTGACTCGGATCTCTCAGCTGAGCAATAGACAATAGATGACAGAAGGCTAAAAGAGATAAGTCTATAATCATCCTTCTCATGTACCAGCGAGGGATGTAGAGCTCTCTGATTAAAATCGTTCGATTTCCCAAGGTTTAGATCTAAGTGTCATTAGAAAGTCCTTTGGTCCTTCTTGAGTTGTTGATGATGTGATGTTAATTAAATATGGAACCACAAATATGTGGCTAGGAATTAATTAAATAAAGTTGGCCTCTGACTTTGAACATGATGCCGAGGATCACACAAAGATGTGGGAGCTCCCAGAATTCCTGAAGGTTTCCTTTCTGCGTTACCTCCGGCAGACTCTCGAAGAGGGGAGAAAGGTTTGTCGAGTTTCTGCTCATTCTTGGCAGCTCATCTTTTTAGTAATGCTGTCGATCATTACTCAGGCAAATTAATGGTCAGAGTTAATGCCATTAGGAACTTTTCTTTTATTGGGATCTTTCTTAGTTATTTCCTCCATTTAATTAATTCGGTCCTTCTTGAGTTTAGATTTAATTAATTGGTCTACTTCTACTTCTCAGTCCTAAATAGTAAATCGTAATTTCAAATTAGTAATCCCAAGTAAGATCAAATATTAAAGTGTTATTTTTAATTCCACTCCATCATCTTTGTCTTGGTTAAATTTCTAATAAGCTTCATAATCTAATACATCATCACCTCCAAGCTCAGCAATTCGATCCTCCTCAGCTAGTGATATAAAAAAATAAGAAGAATTATTAATCAATTGAGCAACACATATTATATAAAGTTCATATCTATTAGAGATTTTCATTAATAATTTAAATTATAGATTTCTAAGCTTCTTATATGATACTCTCTGGGAATCAGTTCATACGTTTGACTATTTTACCCCAGAATTAGAACGATCATCCAAAGAAATAAATTCTTCTAAGTTAGTCTTAATCATAATTTTCATCATTGATAATCACACACTCTTTACTTCATCTGCCTAGTTCTATCCTTCTCTATACTCCACTACTTATTCTAATAATTCTTAATCTACAACCAACACACATAGGTGTCATTAGACCTACACCAATATTATTCTTCATCCTCCCTATGGGAAGTATAACCTAATCACACCCAAAGAAACAGTAGACAAATTGAAAGAGGGATGGAAGAAGAAACTAATTCAAGGGCAGAACGTGGTTCCAAACAGAAACATGACTGCTACTCAACAAGTGATATCGACAAAGCAACAGATCACAGGCATGGAACAACCACAAATAAAAGACATCTAAGCTAGAAAAGTGAAGAAAGAAATCAAGAAAGAACTCAGAAGAGAACCAGGAGACCCATACACCGTAGAGGGCAAGAGTAATTTAAGACCCAGGGATACGAAACAGAGAAGAAAAGATATTCAGACAGCGAAAGGGATATTAAGCAATAACGAGGAAGAGGATGAAACACCCATGAGCCCTATTACTAAATCCAGAATCATCAGAGTCATGGAAGAAATGCAACCGAGAACAAGAAGAAAGAGGAACAAGAAGGATGACAATGCAGGAATAGAAAGGAACAGAACAAGACGAACTTCATGCAATGAGGACAATGAGTTGATAACTAAATGATTATTCATACTAACTAACTAATCTTCATCTTGCATTCAGCTAATGATGTAACTAAATTAAAATGTAAATCATTCTGTCTTTATCTTTATGATAAATACTTCTATAATGTGATACAGTCTAATCTTTCAGTCAAATCTATAGCTAATGTCTTTTAATTATCCATTCATTCACATTATCCCCTCTTTCAATTAATCATATTAGAAGTTAATCATTCAACACTTATTACTCTCACTAATCATTATTCCATACTTGAGATAGTAAACATTTAATATCACTCCCCTCAAGTATACATTACAATAGGCACACCTTCCATCTGAATCAGCAGATCCCCCACATACACCTTTTTCTTGATGGTGAAACATCGCTTAGGAACATGGATCAAGGGACTCAAGCTTAATGGCTTTTGTCTCCTGCCATACTTCTTAGGAATTTATTTAAGTATTAACTTAATCCTTTAGATGATTATTAATATTTAGTAGAAAATGGAGGTTTTTTAGCTTCATTATAGCTGGCAGAGTCCTATACAGCAACATTATACATCATACAGCATCGATAAATATTCATAGGCGACGGAAACCTATTGTCTATCATCATTTTGAAAGAGAAAGCCTAAGGAGTTAATTATGCTGTTGTCTCTTCCACTTCGTTGAGGATAACATCTTTTACAAAGTCTTCAATGCCAGTTCACGCCGTGGCAATGTCTGCGGCGACAGTCACATGTTCTATGCCAGCAGTGTCTCCTGTGATAACAATTGGAGGATAGCAAATAACTTAGATATCATTCCACAAACTCTTAAGTGCAAGACCACTCTTTCAGAGTCCCATGCTGTTCCATGTTCAAAGTCCTTGATATTTCTGTATGAATGCTCTCCTTCTTTAGCAATGTCTTCAGCATAGTCATAAAATGTCTCACATTGAGCCATTAAAATCATGAAGTCCTTTAAAGTCTTTGAGGCAATTTAATTCATGATCTTCAAAGTCTTTAGCTCTGTTCTCATGCATTCCAGTCTTATGCCTTTCTTAGGTAACCAGATGTTCACCTCAGAAGATCACCATGATCGATCTTTCTACATTGGCTAAGAATGATGGAGTCAGGGTTGACTCTTCTTCTGAGCCTTCCCATTGTCATGAATTAAGACTCTATAGCCTTGAGGGCTACATCCTGATTAATCGGAGTACAGATGAACAATCTATCATTGAAATGCCACTCAATCATAGTATTTAATATCTTGACCTGTACCTTCCTCTATTCTTGCATGTAAGTAGATCAATTATATAAAGATAAGTATCATCCATACATGAATTAGATGTTTCATTCTCATTTACACATAGTCCATTGTTACATGAACTATTCCATTCTCTACTAATGGGATTGTGCCTAGTAGGCATTCTATTCCGTATATATTTCCATCTAAGTATATCTATCAATACTATCAGTGATTATTTAATAGGGCTAGTAATACTATAGTTAGTATGGTGATCTATTTTATCAACAGGAGGACTAACACAGTCAGTAGGGGAAGTAGCTTTAGAATAAAATCATCTTTAAAGTTAATCTTTGAAACCATCAGGAGACATTTAAAATGTATGATCACCATGAATGATGAAATGAAGCCACAATGAATATAAAAGCTAAATCCGCGTCATAAATGATAAGTTGATAAAACTTTCATTGACTCCTCGTTGTGTAATGATAGAAATTCGGGAAGCATACTTAGCTCAAGCAGATTTAATCTGCTGTAAGTAGATTAATAGCGAGTTTACTTTTGAAATCACTATACGATGTGAAACTGAAGAAGAATAAATCTTTCATAATACTTTGTTTAATGAATTTGAAAATTAAACACTTAGTTCTGCAGTAGTGATTACATTATTTGAATAATAATTCGAAATTAGAGAAACTGGTAACACTGACAATGGAAAATTAGGTGGTTGATAATTCAACTATGAAAGAGTGCATTTCGTATTCCAAGAAGTTTTTCTATCAATAGAATTTAACCCAAGTAGATTAACAACTCATAAAGACTCTGAATGTAAAATTATTCTTAATGAATCAAGAAAGAAGCAGATCTGTACTGATTTATTTGAAACTAAAACTGAAAGCAGTACTGACAATGGGAAATTGTATCTCTTTATTTTGACATTATAATAGATAAATAATAATACTACTATATTTATCTGACAAATGAATGTTTCCATTACTTACTCAGCTCTTACATTAACCTATCTTATTACTATTTAGATCATATGTTTGAGTTTATTTTTACTGAACAGTCTCCATCTTAGTAGAATACAATAATAAATGGTTTGCCATTCGAGTGCAGTGAGGCCTTCTGGCAACCAGAAGATTTGGGACTGGACTCACTGAAAGAGAAAGAGGGAAAGCACTGAGTGAGTGCAAGAGAGGATGTGAAAGGGTAAGTGAAGCCTTCGCACCCTCTCCGACTCTAATGAAGGTTAATTATAGTTCTATTGTAAATAATATTATTATAATTAATAATTTATATTGAGTTGAGTGTCATTATTTAATATTCTAGTCTCCTTCTTTCATCTTACTTCATTAGATATGCAACAGAACTGAGTTAATCACAATAGTCTAATTTGGTTGTACTGCAAGTATCCAATGGATAAATAGTTCCTTATGAATCAAGGGGGTTAGTTGCGATTCTAATTGAACTTTGAGCATTGGCTGGCAGCATCTAATTATTTTAAGGCACAGCGACACCATGTTTAGATCATTCTAAGTATGGCTTTCATCGCTTCCCTTTCATCTTATCTCCTTCATAGTATGATTCAAGTGAATCCGTCAGAGCGAGGTCAAGGTCAATGGTATTATAAATAGAGTAATAATCTTTAGGCCGTCTTCTTGCTCTAGGAAGACTTTACTTCAAACTTAATCACTTTATTACTTCCAATAATTTATATAATTATTCAATAATCATATTTTATTGGAACTTCTCCATTACGAAGACAAAAGTTGATCTTCAAAAACTAATCTAGGGAGAAAGTATTTTCAGAGTACTTTGTTAAACTAAAGAAATATACTCTCACAAATTTTCTTATCCAAACTCTTGTCTCGTCTGTGTAAACCTCTGTCTTGAGCTTGTCTTTAGTACTCCATAAAGAAGGCTTCGAGCTCATGGTTCCTCGCTTAAACTTGAGCAAATTGATATTAAGTATCTTTGAGCTCCATCAAGATCTTAGCATTGTCTTTCTTGATCTCCTCAAGTGCAGAGAGCTGAGTTTTGACATCAGATGGAAGCTTATCAACTTTTAATTGTTCGACCTCAATTGAATCATTTCAATAAAGCTGAGGAGCTTAAATAATAAAGTTTAATGATATGCAAGAGACTAACCTAAGGTATTGGTTCTGAGTTTTTGGATCCATTTTAACATTTACATTTAAATGACCTGAAGCGCTTTTCTCTGATGAATATACCGGAAGAAACAAGATAAGGACACCATTATAATGATGTTTGAGATAATGCAACAGACCAGCAGCTAAAGCTGAGTGAGCAGAGTATTAAAAGACTTTAAAACACTTTCCTCATCAAAGAAACAATAAAACTCTCCAACTCTTCTACAACTCTCCAAAGATCAGTAATCTGTCTCTCAACAACAGAACTTAAAAATTGTCAAAGAAAAAACAGGTATATAATGAAGACTTAGGATATAGGTTCAAGAAGTCACTGTCTGAAGCCAGTCAAAAACATTGCTGAAATCACTGAGCAATAGAGATGCGCTGCAGATGTTCTTCTTGCAGCCCTTTCTAAACAACTTGGCGTTGTAAATGTTGAAGAAACAATCACTGATCTAGATTCAAATAAGAAATGGATTTAATAAGGAGCTTATGAAGGATTAAGCTGTATTCAAACAAGAATCTATTAACAGTACTATTATTCATATTACTATCAATCTTACTTCCTACTACAATTATCACTTCTAATAAGGTGCTTTACTAGTCCCTTAGTTAATTCAATAGGTATGATAGCCATATTTAGGTTCTGGCTCTCAACAATCATTGTCCGCATTTAGGAAACACGTATTGTTCATCCAGGATCCATCTCCACTAATACATTTACTCCCTTTACTCACTTCCCTTGAATCGCCAATCAGTCTTACGGTACTAGTTGTTAAGGAACCTTAGTGTTACGGTAAATTTGAGTCGTGAAAGGTTACTGAGGTCAGAGAAAAAAGAAGAAGAAGACAAAGTTACCAACTATAGATGAATATTGACTCAATTAGTTTAATAATTAAATCATCATTATGATATTTTAAAACACCATCGAACAAAGACGTGGAAGACAAAGACTTATGAAGAAGAAGAGAAATCTATTGAATGTTGAAATTGTATTAAAAAGGAATCCATGATGAATTATTTTTAATCAAAAGAGCGAAATACAGTAAAACAATTGGATGAATAATGAAGTAAACATGATCTCTGCCCTAAAGTAGAACTAAGAACGATTCAAAGATAGAAAGAGTTACTCTGTCAATGTCGTAAGTAGATTGAATTAAGTCATATGATTGGGTCGGATCTTATGAAACTTATCAGCTGCTAATCATTAGCACAGATAAGTCAAGGGTTTCTAAGGAACAATCAGAATTTGCTTCATCTCATAAGAGCAAAACAAAGACAAGATAAGAAAATGCGAAGAGCATAGCTGCACAGGAGAGAAACACTCCCTATCCAGAAAGGGATTTACCACTTTGCTTTAGCAACCCACCAATGCAAGTGCATGCTAGAGTACTTACTTAAGAGCAACTCTCCAGTTCAAATTAAGTCATATTAGACTCTTAAAAATCTGTACTTTGTTTGATTTAGTTTTAAAAGAAGCTATCCTAGCTTCGTACTGGATTCTAGTAGATTGCGAGACAATAAGCTCACCTATATTAGGTGTCGCTTAGTCTGATGTTCTTCGCAATAACTCTATAGAGGTGAAGATAAGTCTAGAATGAAGCAGATAGAAAGCTGGGAAAGACCAACATTTTACTTTAATTTAAATCCTATTAAATTCCAATTCAATAGTCTCCAGGTACACTTACTCTATTATCTCATCTCTATTGTCCTTCACTTCCTCCTGTACTTCAGAGACTTGCTCTGAGTTTATGAATGAAGCCTCCTCCTACTGCTTAGATTAGATCTCCCTCTCAAAGTTTTCATATCTCTCTCTCTGAATAATCTTTTACCTAGCCTTGCTAGTATTTAGGGAATGCTTAATTACTTTAATTTCTCATTAATGTTGTCCTCATCAGACTAAAACTCACATATTTGATCTAAGTCTCTTTCGGAGTCTTCTTGGGAATCTAGTTACACAATTGATTGGAAGCTTTCTCATTTCGCGTTAACCCGTTCTGGCCCGTCTGCAATCACAGCTTGAGGGAAATGACTTTTTGATTTCAAGCTATCCTTTTTAGTATAACCAGATGTTGTCCTATTGAAGTTATACTCACCATAATTGCTACTGCTTAGACTTTTCGATACCTGTGAATCTTAATGTTTCGCGTCATTGGATCCATCACCAGTACTCTTCCTTGCCTACACCTTGCCAATGTCAGATATTGTCTTGTTCACTCTTTCCATTTATAATTAAACATTAAAGCTTTCATATTGCTCTTTTGTTTTGTTATACTCATTTACAAGCTGCTCCATGTATGTGTGCTTCTTTGACAGTCTCTTTTTGCTTTTTTTTCATATTCTATCTTTTCTCTGTATTCTTTACTTAGTTTAATAGCGCTACTTTTCCTCCGATTTTGAGGATGGAAAAATCTTTATTCTTTAGAAGCCTAATGATTATTAACATAGAATGTTTACTATAGAGGAAATTCTAACTCAGGTATAGTTTAAACATCCTCTCTTGCCTGATTAAAGAAGATGTGTTGCGGGTTAACCAACTATAGAACCTACCACAACCATGAGTTGAGAGTAGTGTCTCTATTTCTAATAGAAGTTCCTTCTTTCCTCGTTTGAATGTTGTGCAATGTTCTTGACATCTTAAATGGAAGGAACCCGAATCTGCCTACAGCAACCTAATATAGGTAGTCACAAGTGATTGCTTTTGAGTCGTACTTTGGAAGGTAGTATCAATTTTATTTTTATAAACGATAATAGAAAATCTTCTTTGACCCAAGCAAAGCGTTTATTTCTCTTATTGATCGCTTCTCTATCTGCAT
>JAGYYO010000337.1:0-10463 GCA_021441625.1 Diophrys sp. 3 WChen-2021
TTCTTCTGCAAATCTAATTGTTTAGATTGATGTTCCTCCTCTCTTTTTGAATCCTTGTTGGTATTCTCCTGTGTTCCAGATATGTCTATATCTGTTCAGGAGAACACACACAATACTACTTATCTCAAGGAAGAAACACAGTAAATAGGCCAATGGATGTACATAATACTATTGTAGCTGGTGGGTCTACTTTAGTAGCTGGTGAATTAACATTAGTAGCATGAGAAAGTAGTGATGATGATGGGATTTAAGAGTTATTTATAATTATAATAGATGAATGGATGGGGAAGCTATGGTTAATGAGGATGAGATGGAGATAGTAAGATCAATCTTAAGGATTAGTTTAAATGATGAATATTCTAATAGGTAGGATTCATTTAGTAATATGGATATTGAGACAATCATAGAGAAAGCATCTACTAATAATAGTAATGGGATTAAGTAAACATGCTATCGGGAGGAGAAGGGAATATCTATAACTCAAATATCCTCTACTCTCCATCAAATGATCCATTTGGAACTGAATCTAATGTAGATACATAACAATACGATAAGACACCCAACGACAACCCAGATCCAAAGAAAGAAATAGAGTAACAAAAGATAGACTCAATGACTTATGAAAAAGAAAAGAAAGAAGAGAAGGAATAAGTTTCTTTAGCTCAAGTGATAACAGAAGAGAATTAAAAAGAATAAAAATAAGATTAACATATAAGAATACGTCGTAATAGAAACACTGATAACAAAAGTACTTGAAGCAATCATAAAAGGAGAAGCTAGTCTAAATGATATAATAGGGAAAGACAAGTATGAAATAATGGAAGCAATGAGAGAAATATAAATAAGACATCTGAAGATGGGAGTGATAATAAGAAGACGGAGAGAAGAAGGCGCAGAATAGATAGATAAAGAAGACAAGGACAGAAATAGGGAATAAAAAGAAGGGGAAGAGAAGGGGTTAGCGTGATGCAGAGGAAAGGAAGGAGGAATAGATAGGTTCTTATAAATACTTGAGGATTAGAGATGAGAATTGAGGGAGGGGATCAATGAGTGGCTATTGATAGGGATGTTTAGTCGCAGGAAGTGGGCTAGATTGAGATTAATAAGAGGAGTGAGTAAGGATGAGAGATCATAGTCATCTTAATCTAATTGAGTGTGTTTATCAAATAAGACCTATGCCTTTTTATCTGTTGCTTTCTTCTTGAAGAAGACCAAGTCGTCTTAAGGATCTTAGTGAGCAATCATTTTATAATAAATATGAGAATAGACTAATCTCAATTCCTCGATTTAAGTTCTCTCTCTCAAGATTAGATCTCTGGACTTAAATTCTCATTGGATGCATCTGAGAAGATTCCTGGGTAGAATGGACATGCCATAGTCATGGATGAAGAAGACACAAAGAGTGGAGAGTTTACAACTAATGCAAACAATGCATGGCAGAGTCTAACGGAGTGTGTGCTGGCTAGACCGGAGATAGATATAGAAGATATCTATCTAACAACTCATAAATACCAGAGATATACAATTAATACAAATTCAACTGGTAATCCAATACACCAAAAGAACTTTGAAATTATCAAGATAATAAAGGTGAAGGATCATCCTACTGAATATGAGGAGATTTCAATAAAGATTTTAAAGAAGTATCAATGTTACATGAAACCATGGCAGCAGATATCATACGTAATCTATGGAAACTAGATCGATCTAACTCCTAGACATGAAAGTCTTAAGCCTACAGATGACATTAGCCAATTGATTAGTTGGATGATAAGTCTATCATTGTTAAAATGCAATACAAAAGAAATAGTAGTGACTGCAATAACCCCAACTCCAACATAAAATAGAATAAGTAAGGAAAATGAAGGTGTATAACTAACAATGATACTCTAACTATCCCTTGATACTGATATTAATGATGTTTTATTCTTATCTCTTTGATCATACTTCTCTCTGTTGTTTCCTTTAGCACTGTTCCAAACAATGGTTTAATATTCTTTCCAGGAAGAGTAGCTCTTATAAATTTATCATCAAAGCATGAGAGTTAAACAATTATGGAGATGCATGTCCGTAATGGACAGATAGAGAAGAAACCTTTGAAGGAATGAGATGGGATGGGACTATTAGAATGTGATCCTAGTGGAACTGATAGGAAGGGAAGTCAAGAGGTATTAAAAGGAGAAGCAAATGGAGTTAGTCTTCTGGTTCCTTTGAGTAGGCTTGAACCTTTAAAAAATAATCAATTATATTTATATCTCCCTAGCAACCCTTTAGGATCCTATGTCTAAATGAATATTCTATCAGGATATGAATAACACTGAATGAGGAACTGGGTGGATTAGAGGGACAGAATCTTAGGAGGTCGTTTTCAGAATACTCAAGTGAGAGGGAAGATACATTGAAAGAGTATTTAGAAAACAGATCTATAAGAATGATATGGAAGGCTTCTGCAGACATCTGTACCATTACTAGCTCTTGGAATTAATTGAAGGATGAAAGATAAAACGCATAAAATATAAAACTTTTTTAGAATTCTGATAAGATAATTCATTAATAAATTAAATTTGTACAGAACAGATTATTATCAAATGTCATGCCGTGAACTTTAACTTGCTGAATGAGGAAAATTTGTACTGTTTAATTTAATAATGGTAATTTCATAATTCAAAGGAGGGTTAGAACAACAAAGCATTGAGTAGTCACCTGCCTAACTGTAATGTTTGGGTTGACATACCCATCTGCAATCATTGAGAGTTCCAAGAAAAGAAGCATTCTTCAAACTAGACTTCTTTATCTTACCTTTACACTGTCTCTTTCTTCTTCTCTTCTTTAGAAGAGTTCTCTGGATGTTTTGAGGATCCATGTTCTATAGAGTCTGATCCATAAAGTTGATCTACAACTCCCTTCTCGGATCTACAATGCACCTTATATTATTGGAGAGTTCTCCTATACGTCTTGATAATTAATCCGCAAAAGCAAGCAAAATAAATCAAAGAGAAGCAGGAAGATTATAAGGAATAAACAAAGAGATGTCTAAGTTATTTTAAACTGACAGGAAGAGGAAGCTCGCTAATGATTTTAAATATAAGCCATGAAGGTTGGTGAAGACAGAAAATAATACTAGTTACAAGATATCACATTAAGTACAACTGACTTTCTCAGCCATAAAAAACAGAGATGAAGATCTAATCCTCAGCAAAATTGTGACTCCAAAGGATCTAGTTTATTAAGAAAATTTCAATTCTTTCGGGAAATTAAATGATAGCTTATTAATTAATGGCATTAAAAGCCAAGACAGTTACATGCCTTACTGGGGTCTCTGGGCAGTCAAATCCAGTTGAACATCATGAGCCTCCAGGAAAATCCAGGATGGACTCCTTAAACTCTTCGTCTGGGTCGTCAGAGCACTATGAGGCACTTACTTTAACCCTGCCTTCATTGATTTTTCTAGCTGCTAGAGAAATCCATTGGTCCTAGAGCTATCCCTTTAGTGAATCCTCTTAGTAGCTAGAGAAATCGATAAGAGAGTCACTCTGACCTCTCTCAAACCTTTTCCACATCAAATTATTCATTCCGACAAAGCATGTATTCCTCAAAAAAGATGCACAAATGAACCAAAGTTCTTTCCTAAGTTAAAGAAAGTGAAAATAACAGAATAAACCTCAAATCAATAACAGAAAAATTCACACAGCCTACAGAGACGCTCTGTCAGACAAATAACTGCACTTGATAACATATGTATGATCAAAGTGGAGATGGATGTGACAGTAATAGCTCTAACGGTGAGGATACATAAAGAGTTTCATGTTGTGCAATAGTTAGAAAGATTAATGATGCTAGATGCAAAGCTCTTGAAGAAGGCAAAGGGATAGATTAGAGAGCTCCTGAACAAATAGCCTTTGCTACTCTAATTGAAGATGAATACAGAGCAAGAGTCTCTGGTCAAGATGCTCAAAGAGGTACATTCTCTCTTAGACATACGGTGTTACAAGATTAACTGGGTGAACTAGACAGACAGTGATTGATTCAGAACTAGAACTAGAATATGCTAGAGAAAAGGATTACCAACAATTACTCCTGCTAATTAAGTGAATCTGATTATTTCAGAGTATTATCTTAGCTTGGCGAAAGAGTGGCAATGATTGAAAGAGATCACCACATTAAGATAAGTTCTATGAATCTTTATAGAATCTACATAAGTCATTAAATCTCTTTCATGCAAGTAAATAAAGTCCACCCAGAGCCTTGAATAACAAATTAATTTGGGTTCCAATTCGATCATGTGACTTCCGTATTGAGAAATTGAGGAACAGAGAAACTGTTCTCTATCTTGGCCAGACTTACTTCGACAATAATCTTAGGCAAAGCAAAACTTAGATTAGAAGAATACTGAATCTAGATTCCTAAAAGCTATGCGAGCTTATCTGAGAAAGAATGCTAAAGATAGTTTGGAGGATAAAACATTAATAGTCTTCACTACAGTATCTAGCAACAGGTTAGCAAATCAAATACTTACAATCGTACATTGTAAGTTACATTGCCTTAATTCCTCTAAGTGAAAGGAATAACAACTCGGACTACGCCGAGTTACGACTTCGTTATATGTAATTTCTAATTAAATTGCTCCTTATAGACTCCATCATTCTTTATTATATTGATTAAATCTATTCGATATTAAATATGTCAATCTACTAGATAATTGGGTAGTGCATAAGTCTCAAGTAACAAAATAATGCTTTGAAGAACTTAAATTTACCCCACTCTTCATTCCCTCTTACAGCTCTGTGTTAAATAGTATTGAGCAGTAGTGACATTTACTCAAGGTCAAATACAAGAAGTTAAACGCTCAACTATTTGGCCAGCATAACAAAAGCCTAGATGAAAACAGAGATAAGGGATTTAATTGATGAGACAAGCTTAAGAAAGTTGTGGAACACTTACATTTCAGTGCTGGAGGGAAAGACTGTTTGACTAACTTAATTTTAGAATTTACTCAACTCTTTTTTATTGGAGTGTCTTGTTTTTCCGAGTTTATTTCTTTCCTTCGGGTTTCTTATATTCTTTATCTATTTGTTTTTACAATTCAACCATTCGACTTTTGATAGTATTATAGTGGCTTTAGTGGCAGTTCTTTTTTTAGCAGGAGGACAATAATCTTTATCTCACTCCTTCCTTAGTGAGGGGAGAGGCAATCGAAAAGCCAGTTCTTATCTGGGAGGTGTGTGGAATCCCAACCTAGTACAGTCTTCTTTTTCTCAGCTTCAGCTCAATAAGAGTACTAATAGTTGGAGGCCTATTGTATCATTTCAATTTTACTTTAAGGCAATATATCTTTCCTGTAGATACTCCCTGGTGGTAATCTTCAGTGACTAAGGTGGAATTTAACTTCGGGAGGTGATATTACTAGATTCAGTGCTTAGAATCATTCAATTAAGAATGAGCTTGCCTTCATTCTCTGAGCCTTCTGTATGAGTAGCTGGCGCTCTTTTAAGAGTGACCTCATGCCAGTACTGCTCGATTTACTTTAATATATGAGAGAAAAATCCAATCACTCTGCCCTTAATAAGTTTCTTGATCTCTTTAGCTATTCGTTCGACCTCTCCCGAGTCCCAAGCTGACCTGGGTCCTTTCGTTCGCTCCAAAATTAGGTTTTATTTGATCACCCCGAACACATACTCAATGGCTTAGAATTCAGGGGTATAGGGAGCTACAAAAGCTAAAGGGGCTCCAACCCTCCCAAGAAACTCTTTGGCTTTCTCTCCAGAATGAATCGAAGCATTGTCAACATAAATTACGGTGTGCTTGCGCCAATCAGGTTCTTGAGTTCCTAATTGTTTACAGAGTATATGTACTAACCTAATAAAGTTCTGTTGACTGTTAGCACCCTCCTTCAAAGCATAATAGTAGTCTCCAAGATTTGATACTGCCATGAACATGTGGATAGGAGTGAGCCTTGTCCTTTTTTTATTCACTTGGGCTTAACCTTTAGGTCCCCAGGTATAGTTCTTTGAATCTTCCACATTAAAGTGGGTTTCATCAATAACTATGACTTGCTTAAAGCTATCTAGAGCCTCAAATAAATGGAGCGAAAACATAAACTTGGCTTTGGCATTCTTTTCTGTGAATTTATTAGGAGCAGAAAAGGTATCTCTTTTATAGGACAGCTGCATTGAATTCTTCAAATACCTAAGAGAAGTACTTTTACTAATTTTAACAGAAAATAACTCAAGAGCTAATTTCATTACATCACAGGAATTTACAACCTAATCATACTTCAATATTTAGGTTTTAATAGTTTCAAGTTAATCTTCAGTAAGCAATTTCTTATTCTTCTTGCTCTTGTATTCTTCATCTGTAAATACTTCTTCACAGTTATTAGATTTTCATATCCTTTAAGCTGATGTATAGCCTTGAATAATTTGGCATAATCCCTCAGTGAGCATTAAGTTTAATCCATGAACTGTTTCACTCTCTTTCTTTATAAAGGAGTGAGGACTTTAGATTTTCTACTTCTAATTGCATCAACAGTCTCCTAATCAACATACTCAACTCTTTTTCTCTGCCCATCTTATTTAGAATTAAACTCAAAATGATCATGACCTAAAGATTTATCTTCAGACCTAAATTATTTAGGTATTGAAGGCTCTTCTTAGGTTATTAAGTTCTAATATGTCTTTTACAATTAATCGTATGCTTTGATTGTTACTTTAATTAAGTCTTTCTTCGATGAGAACTCAGAATTATAGAAATGTTTCAGCCAGAACTATTCATTAGAGAGTCCAATGATATAGGTAAGGCCTCTACCAACTGCTTCAGGATCGAGGATAAGAGTCTCTGTTGCACCAAAGATGGAGTATTCTTTGGGCGAGGTTGCTTTAAACTCAAAGCTGGACCATGTAAAGTCTTTAGAATGGATCAGTGAGGATTGCTTTTAGAGTATCACTCTCTCAAGTAAAACATCGATGGTTTATTCTTCTTCCTCCTAAGAGGAGACCCCTGAGCCTTCGGATTCGGGCTTGAGCTACTTAGAGATCATCTGTGTTTCATTAGTAGTGGGTGGGATCTAATCTGTTCTCTTTTTAATCTGGCCAGCTTTCTTTTTCATCTCCCTTAATTTAATTTATCTAGAAAAAATATGCTTGATTAAAATTAAAAAGTAATCTTAGAAAACTGATCCACCTGCTGACACTTACAGAAGTTCTGTAATTATAATAAGAATTAACTTGGTTGTTCAGCTAGAAAATTAAATGTAAGTATCAGTGTTGACGAATGTGCAGATCATTATGGAGAAACTAAATATTATGGCCTTTCAGCACAAATTCAGATCAAAGAAAGATTTGTACACCGTTCTAACTGTTGAGGGCGAGCTTTTCCTCCCTCCTCTCTAGTCGATTGACATTGACTTCCTCCGACTGATTTGCGTAGGTGCAAAGAAGGTAAGGTCCTCCTGCTCTAACTAGATGCAATAGTGTTTAAAGAACAAAGAAGTGACACCCTGCTCTCTGCCGTAGTATGAGGGGCTGAGAGTTTCCGACTTGCTGGAGTTGGCTCAAAGTGATGGAGACATTCTAACCTACCTTCCCAGTCCAAAAAAAGGAAGACATGTTGATAGATAATTCTTAGCTACGGTAAGGCTTCATCTTCACAAACAGCTGCTGTTTTCTGTTAGACCAGAGAAGGTGAAAGCCTTATTGCAGACGTCATTGGAATAGAGAGTGTCTAAAATGAACGATAGCCAAAATCTCATAGTTGAGTTCGACACTAACATAGCTTCTGTTCTCAAAAACAGCAAGCAGTTCTCAAGTAAGCATCAAGACCTCACTGCATTAGGAGAGAAAGGCACAGTTATAACTGGGCTCAAATCTAGGCCCAGGAGGAAAGCAGAAACAACAGTTGAAGAATTGAAAGAAGGACTGCGCTCTGATTATCAAACCTAGAATGTTAAACTTTAAGAACAAAATGCATCTCTGGAGCATCAAGTCTCTGCCTTGAAGAAGAAGCTAAGCAACTACGAAGGCGCTAAGAGCACATTTGAAATGCACAGGGAGCAAGCCTTAGCGGAAGGCACAAAAACAACCCCGAAGAAGGACGTAGAAATGGTCAATTACCGGACCAGGAAATGAGAACTCTTTGGAACGAAGAATCCCACCGTCTGTGAGCCTGTCTTGAGCGAAAGTCGTCTGGTGTTATTAATTTAAGAAAATGATTAAAAACAAAGATGCTTCTATTGAGTTGGAGGGAGTGAAATGGAAGTCCATTGGGGGAAGAGGGAATTTCGTGAAATACAAATGTACCTTCACAGGGTGTGGAGCAGAACTTTTAAGGTCCAAGAAGGATGGACACTTACTCAGACAGTATTTGCACGAGAAGCATGCTTTACAAGAAGAGCCAGATGGAAAGTTCGCATGGGTCAGATCTGATGAAGACTCTCAAGATCTAAAATCTGTGCAAGCGCTTCCCTCACTTGGCGAGAAGACCAATTAATGTCTGCAGGTGGAAGTGGAACTCGCTCCGTCCAAAGTTTCTCTTCAATTCCTATTAATATTTTCAGAGACAACTACAATTTAAGAAGTCATTGAATCTTGCCAGAGAACCTTGGGAGAGACTCTTGAGAGTCTTGTTCCTTGGAAATACTCAATGAGAGTCTTCGTGAACTCAAAAGTAGCAGTTGATCCATTGATGACAGTCCCTGAAGTTTTAGATTATTTTGACAATTTCATGATATCAGTGTTTCCTTCAGACAGCTCAGTTTCAAAGTTCAAATGAATATATGCAAAAAGGTAGGACAATTCTGAGAAATCTGAATTTCATCCTCCCTATCAGCATATGGAGTGTAAAAGATGATTCATAACAATGAAGTAAGTAATAACCATTATTGAAGTCCCCTCAGAAGATGAATACACAGATGATTAAGAAGTGGAGTGATTGATTGATTTAATTTTAAAGATGGAATTAATTTCCACAGGCTTTCATCCTCAGGGGAAAGGCAAGGTTGAGTTTCTCTACCCATGCCTTTTTGGGAGGGGTGCAGCCTTGGGCAGAAGGCTAGGGAGGATATGTTAAAGGAGGGGAGGGGGTCTTGTCTGTCCGATTTTATCTGAAGGACTTTTTCCGACAGATTTTATCTGACCCCTTGTTTTTTTACAGGGTCGAAGTTGTTATGTTATGTTATGATTTAATTAAATGTGGATTTAATTTCTCCACTGTGTTGTGACTTGGGGAAACACTTGTTACTGCTCGTGTTTTTGTTTGTATGCAACCTGAGCAGGAGGCTGGGTATGGTACATGGATGAGGTATGTGAGGATGGCAACACATCGGATATAATCTGAGGTAAGTTTTCACTTTTATCCAACAGATTTTATCCAACATCCTTTTTTGGAATTTTTACAGGCCCAGAATTGAACCTGAAGGATGACAATCGGTTAGACATAATCTGACTAACTATTAATGATTCATCACCCTGGGTCGAGGTTGATCCTGAAGGGGGACAATCCTGGTAGAGTTAATCTGACCAAACTTAAATGATTCATCACCCAAGTGGATTAATTCCATTCTAACAGAAAAAGAGATCTCAAATAAACACATAAACAATATAAAGATATTAATAATTAACTCGCAAATGTAATGGAAGTTTAAGCAGTCATTGATTAATAACACCAACAACAACTTGCTTAATAAACTAAATCTAAGTAAATAATGAAATCAATCATCTATTAATTTAGAAGACAGTAGTAATATCAGATAAAATAGACCATTAATATGAAAAAAGGCTTAACGCATTAATATTCTTTTTAAATTTTAGATAAACAGTGTTTCCGCATTACAGGCATTGAGTGAGAAGAATCCTTACCTAATACCTCTACCTCCTTCATGAGTTGCAACAGACAGAGTCTGATAAAAAGCTCCATTGTCAGATTTAATCTGCTGACTCACCTAATGTTCAATGTCTTAAGGACTAATAATGTCATTACAAACCTTAACCAGCATGGAAACTAAAATAAAAAGATACTTGACATCATAGGTTCTGAGAACAGAGGTGATTATGACTTGAGCCACTGTTTTGAGAATTGGGATCTTTGGCTCAACATGAAGATATCAAATCATGGATTTTAGATTTGTGAAAGGAAGCTTAAGATGAAGAAGTATTCATTAACTTAACTGCTGTGTCAATGCTACTGACATGACTGTAGCTAGCTTTGTCAATTTCACCCAAAGATACATGTATGACCATTCATTCACAAACTAATTTAGTATCACCCAGGAGTTCTGACAAAGAAATAGGGTTTTGGATTTTACTCCTTTATAAAAAAATCATTTCACTCACTAGTAGAAAGGAAGGACCTTATTAGAGTTCTTATGGAATCTTATTAAACTTACACTATTGGGCAGTTCGCCACATCTGTTTTATGAGTCTACGCCATATTGGTTCTGGTACAGATGAGACGTAGAGAGGGTACATACC
>JAGYYO010000338.1:0-10461 GCA_021441625.1 Diophrys sp. 3 WChen-2021
TTAGAATGAGGTATAAGTTATGGTGTGAGAGTCTGCGTCAGTGAATGGGGATATGGTGAAGGTTGAGGAGTGAAGAGATATTAGAGAGATTAAATAATACTTACTTTTTATGTAGCTAATAAATTCTCTTATTTTACATTATATTTAGCTTTTAATAAGTACAGAGTGAGTGAATACATAATTATAAATGAACTAAATTAATTCAGCTAAAGTTCTCATCTAAAAGCTGACAATTGACAATGTCCAAACCACATTGGATTCTGTGGTTCAAGCTTAGGCCAAGAATAAGAGAATCAACGAACAAGTCCTTGCTGAGATTAAGAGAAGGGTTAAAGGTGATAGAACAAAATTCACTACTATTAAATACTTCGACTCATTCATGAAGTGCGACAAGATTGAGCCAATTAAGAAAAAGTAAACACTAAATATTAGCAAATATAAATATGAATAATTAATTTTACTTTGCTAATCAGTTGATTGACGTCTTCAAAGATGTCGTCCTGAGTGGTGACGAGGAGAAGCTTCTGGTTGATTCCATTAAAGAGTGGCAGGACACTTCCATTGTTGACATTACATTCACTTCAAAGTGTCTGGAGCTCTTACTCTTGAAAAATTATATATATGTATTAATAGGATACTCCATTCACTAATCAAAACCCTTTCTCTGTTTTATAAAATTGGGAAAGTTATTTTAGTCAGGCAAAGTATGGATTTGAATTCATATTTAATTAATATTCTAACGCTTTAGCCTAAATATGGATCTTGTATTGAATAGTTATAAATATGGCTTACATATATTTCTAGGTTCCGTTATAAGGGAAGGAAATGCAGAATCGAGCATCATACATCCAAGAAGACAACTCTCATTTGAATAAAGATTTAAATGAGTGCCTTCTCTAATACGGATCTTAACTGCTACTGAAATTTTATTTGCCGCCTTTAGAACCTAAAACTTTTGTTTAATTATTATTCAACATTAAATGATTATTCTTCATTCAAAAATAGGGTTTTGTGTAAATAATATTTATGCTCTTAAATAATTTTCTTTTGAGTTTGGATTAGAAGTTTAATCTATTATGAATAATTATTCATTGATTTTTTTATATTTCATTCAGTAGCTGTCTCGTTGCAAGAGTGAACAGGCAAAAGTCTAGATTAAAATGGCATTTCTATTAAATAGATTTTGTGGTTAATTGCTTGGACATACAAATCAAAGTCAAAATCTTTAAATATTTGCAATAATTCATTTATCAATATTGAGACTGATCCAAAGATGGATCCCCCTTTATGAGTGAAAAACAAATGTAATTTTCTTGCCATCTTAAATACTTTGAACATACAAGGCTGTTTAAGTTTGGAAAGTATTTTAGGGTAACTCAGACGAAAGAATCATATATTTAATTAAAGTGCAAAGATTCAAAAACTTTAAGAACTATTTTTATTATTAATCAAGTCAGCAACTGCAATCGCTTAGATTCTTTCTCTTCTGATCTTGACTTGGATGTTCTCTGTACTCCTGATTTTACTCTGGTGTTGGATATATCCAATTCCTTAGATCTTTTTAGTGCTGATTCTCTCTGTCTCTTCGACTCTTGAATATTGACCTCCTAAGAACTATTTAAATTTTAATTAATTTAAAGAAGTTAAATCTAAGAATGTAAGAGGGAGATTTCGCGTTGCGGATTAGTATGAAGAAATCAAGAAAGACAGAAGAGAGCCAATGCAATACGTTCAAGTTGAGGAGTTCAACTAATAGTAAACTCATTAAAATATACGCAAAAACCAAAATTTCAAAATCAATTTTGCTTATAATCATATATTTTATAGAATTTCAGTAAATTTACAAGTTCGGGCAATTGCTTTCCGCTAGTTTTGTTTTTGATCTAGCCACATAATATATTAAAATTTTAAATAAGAAAGTAAGATGTAGTTAGACAATGTTTAGCAATAAGGCAGTTAAAACTCTTATGAAAGTAACTAAACCAGACACTCTGAGGTGATTTTAGATCTGGAGACTGAGGCTATTAATAGATTAATGATTAATTAAATGTAAAGATATATCGAATGAAGCTATAAAATGAGAGCATCAAGAGGTTCTAGACTGGCGATTTTGTAGTGAAACCAGGACGAAGCACATACAAAATCTTAGAGATAAATGAAATATACGAGAATGAGAATTAAAATTAGCTTTGATGAATGATAGCATTAACAACAATCACACATGAGTTAACATACCAGAATTCTAAAGAGTAAACTTTGACTCTTCTCAATATGATGAACAATATATTTAAGACTAGTGATAAAGAGATAAAGGGTTGTCAGAAGGAAGGAAGTTGCATTCTGTGTAATTAAGTTAAAGAAGAATGAATGCTGGACTTTCAGCATTTTTTTCTTGCTTGGCTTTTGTGATATTTATTTAATTGCATTGTATTGATTTAAACCCATAAGTCTTTAACAATTGATTTAAGACGCCTTTACATTGGGAAAGCCATTGGGAACTGCTATTTTGGTTTTTGGGATACAACGCCTCCTGCCTTGGAATGGAATGAAAAGGTATGAGTGGAGGGTTCAAAGTCGTACTAATGTTATAATAATGATATTGCATGGAACGAACATCATGCATCTTTAAGAAGACAACCAAACAATGATTAATATAAGTGTCTTCTTATATTTATTTAATATTTTTATGATTTTATTGATTTAGTGTAATAAAGTAAATATGATGTTTTAATTAGGCAACGAACAAGCTGTACCTTGGTATTTTGCTTATCCCTTCCTGCATATGTCAATTATGGGCTCTTGGAGTCTACTGATAGTATGCAGAGATAGAGAAATCGAGAATGGCCAGAGACTGCACACTACACCGTCTTTAAATGAGAATCTTAGGCTATGTAAAGCGGAGTTACCTGAAATAAAACATTTTTATTAAATCATTTAAATTAATAGGGGATTAACAAAAATTATTAGGATAAAGTCTTTTAATCAAACTTTAGATCAAATTTATCTCGAATTTATGTTAACTTAACTTAAAATTATATTAAGTGTCATCATGAGACTCATGAATCACTGTCTGCGCTTTTCATTTAACTCTCAAAAGCAATTTGTTTTGTGTCTTAAGCAATTCCCCAGGTTTTTACTCTTGTCTTAATTGAAATTTAGATTAAGTTAATCAAACTTTGTGGTAAATTCAATTGAAATTCATCAGTTTTGTCTCAAACGTTGTCGACTCTGTGGCTCACTCTTCTTGGAGGGTTGTCTTGGCATCAGAAAGCTGCCTGAGTTGCCGTCTCTTTGTTTTGGCCTCTAAGGATGGGACATTAGGGTCAAGTTTAACGACCATATTTAATTACATTACAGCGCTTTATAAATTGGATAGTGTATCCTGAATTAAATATTCTATAAAATAGTGTAAGATTATGCGATTAACATATAAAGCAGATAAATAGATCTCAAGTACCAATCCCTTCATTTTTATGAACGCTTGTTAAATTTATTAATTAAGTAAATATTACTTGATATGAAACAATTCGAAAAACTTATGATTGAATTCAAAGAAAGTAATTTGCAATAATTGAAATTTTATTCTGATATAAATGACTAATTTAAGGAGATTTATAATAACCAAGCATAATAGTATAAACACAAGCCAAAATACCCTAAAATCTGAAAACCCCAAAATCCCAAACCCTCACCCCCCAAACTTGAGGCCCTGAGGGTTCTAAACTTAAAGTTCTAAAACCCCGAATGCTCATGCACTAAATTTAATCAAATGAGCATGCACAACATCGAAAACTATATCTCAAAGTCAAGAAATCCGAGGAAGAACTAACCATCTTATTCAACATGGGCCAAGAAGAAAGAGGGCTAAATGGAATAAGAAGAAGAAAATAATTGAAAGAACAAGTTGCTAGACTCATATGAAAGAATAACTCCCTTTATGACAAGAACTTTAAGTTAAGAGAGTTGACAGGAACTCCACATTCTAGGGTTTAAAAGAATTTGAACATGGGAATCAATATGACTCCTAAAAAAGCTACAGTTTATTTAGACTTAATTTGTAATTAATTTGAGATAATCTAACTTAAACTTCTTAAAGCTAGAGTAAATTTACCTAAAATTAACTAATGGCTATCATTTATTATCTGAAACTAAGAATTTATTAAGATAGAGAAACTGAAGAATTCCATTGTCACAGTTAAAACAATTGGCTTGAATTCCTTCTTAACAGAACTTAAGGAAACGATTCTATCTCAAAAGAGGAAGTTAAGAGTATAAATTAGGAAAAGGAATCGAGATTTTGTGAAGAAACCACACTTGAGATATTCTAGGTTTAATTTACAGACAAACTCTCATCCAAAGAAGATAATAATTGAAGTCTCAAACTCAGATTCAGTAAAAACTATTGCATTAAAGTTAATCTAAACTCTCGAAACCTACTTGAAGTCCCAGATAATTAGATGATTCTACCCTAATTATCAAACCCTTTATTTAGAAAGAAAATTTAATTGACGAAGATATCATTTACACTAAATTGAAGAAATAGGATCAATCTCTAAAAATCACTATTTCTATAAATCTCAACAAGTCGCCACTCAATAAGTTTTGGTATGAATGGATTCAAGGCTTGACTTTAGCATTATAATTTTTAAAGAAATAAATAAGATGAGTTTAAAAAAGCACAAGCTTTAGAAGAGTAATAGAGGTGAACTAATGGAATGTGAATTAAGTGCATTTGTATGATCATTAACTTTATATGGTAATGCTTCTCTTTAGCTGGGAATAAGTAATGTGACTTCTTCTTGTGTTAGATTGAGAATTAAGAGCTAGATTGGGAGAGGACAGATAGTCTGCTCGAGATATAGAGCTCTTATATGTAAAGGGTTGCTTGACTTGAGATTTAGGTTTTCGATGTTGTGCATGCTAATTTCATTAAATATTGTGTATGATCACTCGTGGTTTTGGGCTTTATTTTTTAGAACCCTCAGGGCCTCACGTTGGGGTGTGAGGGTTTGGGATTTTGGGGTTTTGGTGTACTATGATTTTAGTCATAAAACAATTTGATCTTCTATTTCAGATTTGTGATAATTCTTCATTTTTAATATTTAGACAAGTATTTTTTCGAAGAGAGCTACAATAATAAATTAATCTCAATAAAAAGATTTATATATACTAGACTATTCAATCACAATATTAATCAAAGCCTTCCTCTTCTTCTCTGAGGCACGAGTCTACTAGAACTTTAAATTTTTACAAAAATTAAATAAAAAATTAGATTAAGATAAATTCTTGTTAAAATTAGTTTCAGTGATTGTCTCAAATTCTTTGATCTTTAGCAACTAAGGCAAGTAATAATAGGTGGTTACAAACCTAGATATTCGAAGTGTCGATATTAATCACTGTTAGTCCTCGATTCTCTTATATGATCTATGCATTTAATGCTGAAAGGCAACTTAATTTGGTTAGGTTGTTTAACTAAACCCATCTTCCACTTAAATGTATTCAGGATCGTGAAGTGATGATGGTAAAAACAGAAACCTTCAATTAACAGACTTGCAACAAAGTACCCATCATTCAGGGTTTCTCTCATATCAGCCATCGCTGTAATAATAATTTAATCAATTTACAATAGTTTTTAATTAAAAATTAATGGATAAATACTCCTAGTGCTAGTGGGAGGGGATCTGACCCTCATCCCGGTCATTACCGCGAGGTAGAGCAATGGAAACACACCAGGACGTGTCTGTTAGTCCTTAAAATGACATGGAGTGGAAAAAAAGAGCTTGAATTCGCTTGTACCGGGATGTGTAAGGACCAGGTACAGTGCACCTCAGGATTCTAGACATGGGGAGACCCACTAAGCACTCTGGAAGCTAACTCTGGCGGAGAACCATCTCTCTGTTTAGCTCAGGGACAGACATTTGCGTGCGTTTGACAATGTCCTCTCAGATGGAATTGAGAAAGGCGAAATTAGAAGGCTCGGCATTGATGAAGACAAAGCCTAAAGGTTGAAACAAAACTCTCAAAGCTCACGGATAAAGAGCAATCTTGGTACCGAAGGCTAAGGGATGCTGAATCAAGATGATTAATTGTACACACATGACACGGCACGAGACAAAGTAACCGACACGAAGTGAGTGAATGATTGATGTAAATCTTATCTCTTATATTATCTATCAATTTACAACAAAACCAAAATATTCGAGTTGAAGTGCTATAAAAATTTATCAATAATCTAAAACTACTTAATTCAATGATTTATGATCTACCAAGTAGATTTGATTTTATAAAATTTAATTTAATCTAATCTTATATAAAAACTAATTTACTTTGATCTACAGCCAAGCCACAGTAGACCAAATTTTGATAATTGATTGAATATTGGGTATTAAAGATGTCTTTCGAAATCCATGAGAAATGACTTAGATTTAGGAGTAGTTTGGGTGTCTTGTCTATTAATTATTAGTCTTGTTAGCACTAAGCTAAAGATTTATTTGATTAAAATCTCTTAAACATAGTTTTCGTAAATAACAGCCACCTGTGCCGTCATTTGATTTCTAGTGTAAGGAGATTGAATATTGGGGTTTGGGTGTTCACTCGATTCATAGAAATGAGTATGCAAAGTGTTTCGATTATATTAAAAGAAATAAGTCCGATGAGAAATAGAAAGATTCAAGCTCAGGAGTTCTAATCGTCTAAGAAATAAGAGTTAAGATTACATCATTTCATCAACACATTGCAGTATATCTTTTTCCTATAGTTCGGCACCCCTTAGCTTTCAATACCTAACTTCCTTTATTATCGAGCTTTTAGAGCTTGTTTCAACCTTTAATGAACAATAAAGCTTTTTATAATCTAATTTATTTCTCAATTTTGAAAATTATATTTTTCTATAATTTAAGGGAAACTTAATTAGTTTACTCAAAGAGTTCTCGAACTCTTGGTTTAATAATCTAGATGTCTTATTTAATTTCCCTCGACTTCTCTATTAATAAATTGATTCATATTAAAGATGGACACTAATTCCAAGTCTTTCATTCTTAGGAGATAACTTCAAGAGACTTTTTGGATAGGAATGGGTCTTTCCAGTAAGATTATATCTAAACAACAATTTTTCAAATATATTTTTTGTGACTCCATGCTTATTATAAAATTATAATTTAATGGATTGGATATTTCCATGAGGTGATCGCCACAACGAGGCCTGGGTCGCTTATTGATGAGGTCGAAACACAGAACAAATGGGATTCGCCATATTAGGAAGACGGAGGGGACGTAAGCCCCTCACCATTCTGATTGGACACTTCAGGACCTGGTCAGTCTTCATCCCGGTAGAGGTTGACTGCACTATTACAACAATAATTAGAGCTAGTTTTTCGCCAGTTTTTTCACTAGCTCTCCCGGAGACACACCCAATTAATAAGGGCTGTTGAAGGGAGTCTACAAGACGCGTGGATGGGAACCCGACTTTCAATCTCGACAACTATCTATAATGAACCCTTTGGAGTCGCCTGATCTCGGACAGGGATACAGAGGGACACTAGAGAACGTCCAGAGAGACTGCCTCACTACACCGTATACAGGAGTACCGAAGGCTAAGTTAAGAAAAACGAGGAAACAGACCGTGCAATTGAACCGGGCAGGAAAAGATTCTATTAATTCGTGTATGATGAATTCCTTTAACCTTTAACTCCATGTTTCATAGGGATCTAGTTATAATTTAAGTGGAACAGAGTGTATCTTAATGATTGATCACACCCGACTTCACCTTTTAAGTCATGAGAGAATGTTCTATGTCAAAGAGTTTATCCTTGAGTTGGTCTCGCTTGTTAAGGGTCTCTCTAAGAAGGCTGTGAGTTCTTGACACAAGCGAATGCAGCTCCATATATTTATCTTACACTGTTTATTCAAACCGACCAATATTTACTGAGAATGATCTACACTATCTACTAATCACAGCGTTCTATGATAAAACAGATAAATATCATCATCGTTTAGCTCGCACCCATAAATTAGTGGATTCGAGGCCCATAATCTTGATTTTTGCCAACATTGAAGGTTCTATGTGAGTGAAGTATGCAGCAAATACTTATAGACAAGCCAGACTGGTGTATTACAATTGCCCTATTTTGTGACTACTTGGGAAGGAATTAACAAGCTACAATCTCAGAGGGAATTTCAGTATATTTAAAAAAATTAACACCATAATATTTTTATGATAAAACTCGAATTTCGCAAAAAAAATATAATTAACATATTTTAAATATTATTTGATTAAAAATCAAATGGTTGGGAAATATTTCTGAGGTGATCGCCCCAGTGGCCTGGTCGCTGTTTATCCCGCTCCCAGTGGTCGAAACACAGAACAAATGGGATTCGCCATATTAGGAAGACGGAGGGGACGTAAGCCCCTCACCATTCTGATTGGACACTTCAGGACCTGGTCAGTCTTCATCCCGGTAGAGGTTGACTGCACTATTACAACAATAATTAGAGCTAGTTTTTCGCCAGTTTTTTCACTAGCTCTCCCGGAGACACACCCAATTAATAAGGGCTGTTGAAGGGAGTCTACAAGACGCGTGGATGGGAACCCGACTTTCAATCTCGACAACTATCTATAATGAACCCTTTGGAGTCGCCTGATCTCGGACAGGGATACAGAGGGACACTAGAGAACGTCCAGAGAGACTGCCTCACTACACCGTATACAGGAGTACCGAAGGCTAAGTTAAGAAAAACGAGGAAACAGACCGTGCAATTGAACCGGGCAGGAAAAGATTCTATTAATTCGTGTATGATGAATTCCTTTAACCTTTAAACTTTAACCTTAAATTATTTTAAATTGCAGATTTGTGAATAAAAGTTAATTAAATTATATTATAATCGAAGTTTTAGGGTAAGCCATTATTTCCGTCTTTAGATTTCCGAGTTCTCGTTTAAATTCCTCGTTGATGGATTCCTGATGAAGTTAAGGTCAAATTAATTTATTTTCTATAATTAAGTTTAATAAGATAAGATAACATATTACATCATTTCATAACCACATTGCATCGGGTTCTTTTGCTCTTTCCTGTCTATCTCCATAGTTTGGCATCCCTTAGCCTTAGGTACCTGTCCATTTCCCTTGAATCTGCGGGCTGTTAGATTGATGTTTCAACATTCGAGACTTTGCCTTCACTACTGCCTAGCCATTTTTAGGCTCTGCTTCCCTAAATTAATTAATGTTACGTCAGAGATTAAGAGTCCTTGATTTCCCCATTCCTTTCTTCCCACTAGAGAGTACTTTTCAAATGCTTATGCTGTCTAATTCCTAGGACAACTAGGCGGGGAACCTGTCTAGGAATAGCTTCAGGGGTGCAGAGTGTGGCGTACTTGTCTAGAATCCTGAGATACACGGTACATGAGCCTTACATCTCCCGGAACAAGCGAACTAAAGCTCTTGTTTTCCACCCTGTGCCATTTTAAGGACTGGCATCCACGTCCTGGTGTGTTCCTCTACCCCCTCTCGCGAGGTTTTAGGTAGAGGAGAGGTCAGGTATATTTTATTTGCTAATTGGGGATTATTAATTTTAATTAAATACTAATAAGTGTAATTATTGCCAAAAGAATTTTATTAGGAAATAATGCTTCTTTACTATTAGTTGATAAAAGAGTAATGAGAATTGAGAAAAATTAAACAAATTAATTAACTATGGATTCAATTTGAGAGATCTCATTAAACTATGACCTCTTTCAAGATTATTTCAATTCGTCATTCTCCCTCTTAGCTCCATCTCAGAGTTAACAAATTAAATACATACTAATAAAATCAATGAGGTATCTTCTTGCCATAGAAGTTAAATGATGTAGGGAACTGTAATATGGAATACAGAAAATCTGATTTTTAGCAAATACTAACTTTATATAGCTCAAATTTGAATGCGAAGGGGCCGAATACCAAGACAAGGGATCTGTCAAGATCGAAATTCCAATGTCTCTATGAGATCAAAAAATGTACAAACTTTGCCAATTCTTAGTCGGCAAGACTTTCTAGACAGGTCTCAGGGAATCTGAGCTATCAAGCAGGTCGGATGAGTCTCGACTGAGAAATTACGATTTAAAGAGTTTGATATTTGAGCAATTTCAATACTATATGAAAGGAAGTGAATCAAAAATTTTTTGTAAATTTGAGTTATACTAAAATTAATGAATTTTCCATCATAGCTTTATAGCTTTAGAGAGAGTGCAAGCGTGAAGAGATATCATAGATTGATTGGCAAGCGCTGACGAGAGAGGGGGAGTATTGATAGTAATTTTGAAACTCAGAGCATCATCCATGGAGGAACATTAGTTGCTGTCAAGAATAGAGTATCGCTGTCAGGATCCAAGAGAGAGAGAACCTCCAGGGACTGTCAATGTGAACGTCGTCTCATCAAAGTCACCATGAATATCTGTACCTTTCACTTTGATCACATAAGTACCTGG
>JAGYYO010000339.1:0-10458 GCA_021441625.1 Diophrys sp. 3 WChen-2021
TTAGACCCGAATGGGTTGTTTTCACACTCTCTTAACCTAAGTGTACTACTGGAGAAGGTGAAGAAAGCATTGGATCCAACGGGAAGACATAAAAAGACTTAAATGATAAGACATTTAATAAAGAAATCATAACCACACCAAATCCTTTAATATTGATATTTTTGATAAAAATATTATGCAGTCAATCTATTAATATTAATCTTATAATTAGTTTTCATTCCTGAGAATAATAAATGTCATTAATCAATGACGTTTGTTCGCCCCCTTTGAACTCTTGTCATTCTCGACTTTATTATTCTCTACTTCTTATCCAGTAATATTATCTTCACCCTTCCCTGCTGTTGACTCCCTTTAGTGCCAAAGTCTATTTATAATTTCCACATGTATCGAATTTGAATATGTTTCCATTCACCCAGAAGACAAACCAAATTATAAATTTAATCCACCAAATGATTCATTATTATTGTTTGGCGACCCCATAAAGGAAATGAGGAATGTGATGATGAAACAATCAAGAAAATAGAAATAGACATCATTAATATATCTATCATCATCAGATTTCATTCCTTGTAAAGAAACATTAAAGCAGTTATAAAGTTTAAGAGTAGAATGACTACATTACTTTCTAAAATGAATATAATAAATCAACAAACTTCCTTTAACCAAGCTTCTTAATTAATAGATGGTACACCTACTAATTCAAAATACATTACATTTTTATGATAATCTTTAGTCTTCCTTTTGCTATTACTAAATGTGTTTTGTTCTATTAATCAAGACTTAAAGAAAGTGGAAGTTAAAGCTTTATTCCCTCGACTTTAAAATATTTAGACTGTTGCTTATACATGTATTTATTATTTAACTTTGGATGTTGTTTTGCTTCTTATTGAGGTAATAATTGAATTACTTTCTTATTATCTATAAAAGCAAGGAGTGAGTGTTCTTAGGTCTGGAAGACATTTATCCAAGAGTTAAGACTTCAATGTTGGATAATGAGAGTCCATTCAGTTTAATATTGTCTTGAGGGATGCTACGACACTCTAACTAGAGGCGATTATTAAAGCGAAGAAACCTGAAATGAAACATTTTTTATTAATTCAATTAAATAAATGGAGAGGATTAACAAAATGTTTTCAAACGAAAACTTTTAATCTAACTTTAGATTAAGTTCACCTAAAATAAGGGTTATTAACTTAACATAAATTTATATAAAGTCTCATCATTTGACTCATGAATCACACTTTGCGGTTTTCATTTAACTTTCAAAAGCATTTTCCCTGGTTTTTCTCTCTTGTCTTAATTAGAATTTAGATTAAGTTATCAGAACTTCGAATTAAATTTCACTCAATTCGTTAAGACTTGACTCACAGGTTGTTACCTTTTCCCTTAATCCTTCCTGCAACTGTGCTTGAGCCTCAGAAGCCTCGTTACACCGGCTTTTCTTTGGTTATGGCTAAAGGGATTACAAAACAGGATAAAGTTGAAAGACAATATTTAATTAAACATCACTTAATAAACTTATTAAAAATTCCATTCAGTTTATATGAAATTAAAAGAAAGAGATACTCACTCTTAATGGGTGATAGTGGTAGTTAGGATGAATTGATTCAGTAAGACTAGGTCTTCTCCTAGATTTAGAGTTTTGTTCCTATGAATTATTGTTGTTATGGAATATATTTATTACTTAATATAGAATAGTTGAGTGTTTCTCACTATGAAACTGTCCAAGTACAATTCTTAGATGTTTCTTGTTCCTTATATAATATCATAAATCATCAACTATAACTCGATACTCTTACTCTTTCTCTTCTTCTCCTTTAAATCTAATGTGACTATGAAACAGCCACACTCTTCTGTACTTCAGAGTCTTTAACTTACTAAAGCATCATTAACCATTACTTTGCTACTCTTCTTGTCTTCTTCTACTACAAGTTTCTCTTGCTTTAGTAATTCCTTTTTCTCAGTAGCATTAGATACAATATAGAAAGCACACATAAGAAGAATTATTTTTAAGATTAGATAGAATGATTGGCCAGATGTGAGAGGAGAATCTGTTTGATATGTAGTTGTAGTTATTGTTGCAGTCCTTGGCTCTAACATAGCTACGACACTTTAGTATAGGATATAGCAAGTTGAAGTAATCTCTAGCGATTTGCTTCATTATAGAATAAAGCAGTTAATTTTTAACAATATCTACCATTTTAAACAGATTATCTCAGGTAGAACATACAAGATGAACAAGATACATGACGAAGAGAGTCTGGAAAATTGCCAACTGACAATGAGTAATTGTGCATCCAACCAAGAGTGCAGATCTGATCAAGACCGTATAGAAGAACCCCCAGTGATATCATGAGAGTATTGATGGAAATCTGTTCAAATGGAAGTAACCGAAACACTAGGAGGGGATTGAACAAGTGGAGATGGAAGAGAGACAGCTGGAGGAGACAGTGCCCATAACAGGGAAAGAACAGAGTGGAGACTGGAGATAAGCGGCCAGAGGATTTCAAAACCAGAATGATCATGGACATCGACGACAGAGCACTCAATACATTTGCTGAAATGAGGAAACAGAAGAAGATGGAAAGGCTGAATGACAGGAGGAGAAAAGCGGCAGGATGTAAGGTTGAGGATTGATCTTGATGCAGGCAGACTGGAAACGAAAATCCAGGTAGCGATGGATCACACTAGAAGTCACAAATCTCTTGGGGTTGATCTACTCCCAGATGAGTTGCTTGATAATATTAGTTTAAGGACAAAAAATTACGAAATTCACAATGGAAGTCATGACGGGTCACAGAGGAGTACCACAGTACCTGATAACAGTCCGAGTCCAAGGAATGGAGAGAGACACTACAGTGGATCAGACGAGGATCCAGTCAGTGAATAGCCTAATCTTGAATATACTTGAGAGAACTATACTTTACCTGATCCAATATTCAAACTGGAACTAAATAGACATGATGCAGGCTGGCTTCAGGCCAGTATATGGGACATAGTATAACCAAAGCAAATTCCTTACTATCTAAACAGAACCATCTCCATTCAGAGGGATATTAATTGCTGTTCATGAATAGTTAAAACCTAATAAAATATTCTCAAGAAGTGACTTGCTGCTGCACCTCTATTTGGAATATATCGATGCACACTTAATAGTTTCTTACACTAAAGTTAAAGATCCTATTATAATAGAGTACATTGAATAATTTAAGAATGATAATGTCATCCTTATGGGAGACTATAATAGAGACATCGTACGGCTAACCTCAATTGCGGCAAAGAATGGATGGAGCACTACACAATCGCCTACTAGAGGGGATGTTCAACTAGATGCTATTATCTCTACCTTCAAGATATAAAGGGAAAGGTCCATCAAGACGACCTTAAGTGACCATCACGTACTAATCGCTTAACTTGAGAGCCCTATTGACCTATAACAGAACACTATGGAAACCAGATTTATTATATCCAAACAGCTAATTCTGAAATAGACTGCTATAGCATCTCTACATTCATTCCCATATAAATCATTAGCTTCTCTTATCTAATATAGAATGTATAAGTCTTATTCTCCCTCTAGTTCGACAATGGGACTCTTGTCAGTGATTAACAACTCTTCTAAATCGATCTAAAGATAATTCTAAGTTGAACTAAGAGAGAACATACAGAACAAAAGTGATATTCTCTCTGAGTATCTGAAAGCTAATAAGATAAAGTAGGCTCACGAGCTATTCTAAAGGGAATTTTTATTTAAATACTATGCAAAGTTTGCCACTTATACCCGAGATAGGGATGGCAACACTAGAAAGTATGAAGAGTCTTAAGAAGTGTTCTTTTAATACTACAAAGAGCTTATGTCTGAGGATTCCATATCTGAAGTAGATGAAGATCTGTATGCGCGCTTACCAACAAGCGAAGCACACATCTAAGCTCATGAAGTGGACTCTGCTATTGAAATGATACCATCTGGAAAAGCGCCAGGGCCAGATGGATTAATTGATAAGGAACTCAAGAGTAATTAAATATTAAGAGAAAAGGTTAAACAATTCATCGTGGACATTTGGAATAATAAATAGAAGCTCCCTAGATATGTAACGGTTGGAAGAATGATGCTGCTTTCCAAAACAAATTCTTCGATTGCAGATCCAAGTGATACGAGACCCATTATCATTAGTTCAGCGATACTGAAAGTTATTGAAATACTAATTGGTAGGTAAATTAGTGACATTCTGAGTGAGAAGATAGGATCTTATTAGCAAGGCTTTCGCAAATAAGGTACTATCTAAAATAATCTAATTAAAGTCCTAAGGAAGATTAACAGTCTAAAGCGACTTAACAGTAAATACTATTCAGCATTTCTCGATATATCTAAAGCTTTTGATAGAGTCAGAAGAGACAGATTGCTAGAAATAGTGTTTGAAAGAGTCTAATAACATATTAAATTAAATGAAACTCCTAACGCAGTAGAGAACAATATAAATAGAGGTCTTTAACTACTATCTGAGATTTTATGTTCAACTAGAATTGAATTCGCACGGAAGAAGTTCAAAAGCAGCATTGGGGTGATGCAAGGAGGTATCCTTTCCCCCCTTCTCTTTAATGTATATTTAGACGAAATAGTAAATAGAGCTTTAACTAAAAGATAAATTAAGGAGTATGTAGTCTGTTATGCTGATGATATTGCACTGGTTGCAGAGAAGAAAGGCACAATAATGACATTAGTAGAGAAACTAAAGAAATCATTAAATGCTTTTGGACTTGAATTTTCTTTTAAGAAATCTAAAGTAGTTACTAATGATAGATCTACCAAAAGAGTTGGAGATATAGAAGTGATTTAAAAGCACAAGTACTTAGGACTGGTTATATCCAACTCTGTCTCTAAGATGAAACAAGAAGTAGTGAAATAAATAAACAGAGGAGTTTCAATGTTTAAGAGAGTCATATAATCTCTTAATGGGAAAGACTTTATGATGCTGACTCGACTTTACTTAGAAGCTAGGTGGGCCTATTGTATTCCTCCATTAGTAGCAGGTGAGATTCTTACTGAATAGTAAGTTGAAGACCTACATAGAGCCTCAATTAGAAAGACCTTTCATCTTCCAAATTATCTCTCAAATCTAAACCTCACTCTCTCACTGCCTCTTATTCCTATTGTATAGAAACACAGGGGATTTCTCTAAGGATGCATCGAAAACTACAATAGAGTGAATAAGAAACAAATATGGGGCACTCTCATCTCAAAGAATAGGACAACTGACCAACTTTAAAGGCTCATTGTCTAAGTTCAGCAAAACATTGTTAAAGTCTCATATAATAAGACAGTTAAAGAAATCAGATAGTTCATAAAGATAAGAAACAAAACGCTATTTGAGTAAAAAGAAATGTTAAAATGTAAAACATGTTCAAAGCCAATGAATATTTTCTGGCATGATACGTGCTTTTCAATTACCAATCAAGGATTATTAAGAACATATTCTTAGCTCAAAGACTTTAGAACATCTGCAGATTCACTAAAACAATAAGACATCTCAGCTATGAAAGATTATTTAAGATCTCAAAGTTTCTGAATTCCATTTTATTAACTAACTAAACTAAAAGAACAGAATCAGATGATGTTGGGAGAGAATAAAATGTAAGAAGTACAGAGAGTGATAGTGCCAGGCATCGAGGGACCTAAAGGGAGTGTCTCCAATATTAATTGCCTACTGGAAGTAAAGACGAATTAATTTATATGATTGAATCAAACTGTGTTTGAAAGGATATACTTCAGATGTTAGCAGATCTCTCAAGAGGATGTGTGGATTAAACAAAGAGGAATGCAAATCTTTCTTCATCACCCATTTAGAAAACCTTAATATTATACCTTATGAGAAAGGGTTTATAACTTTACTAACTAATGCTTTAACAACTGATGGTATAAAGCAACGGAAGAGTGAAGAAACTGTTGTTCTGGAGCTTGAATCGCCTAAACTCTCCCCCAATATGGGTCTGACGGACGTAAAGGGAGAGTAATTATCAGCTCGGGGGAACACTCTCACTCTAAGGTTGAGAATAAGCCAAAAGTCTCTGAGCTTGTAAAGAGCCCCCCATCCCTTAGATTAATTCTTAGCCACAATTCCTGGTTCCATTTATTTTATCTATCATCTACTGAAAGTAAGGACGGAGAAACTGCATTTAATACAAGGAGTCTAATGGGACATGAGAAGAGTGAACACAATCCCAATCGGCATTATGATAACACTGGAGCCCATACAGGTATGTCAGGCATGGGATCGACTAGTACAACTGTACAACAAGTTCAAATCACGAGAGAAATGGAGAAGTAGGCAAGCGAATGAACTACATCTGGTTATGCAAGTTTAAGCAGGTGCAGCCCACCTTTACAGACCTGGAATCAGTCTTAATTAACTGAAAGCGATAAAGACAGAACACTGGGACGAAGTGGAGTAGATCAGACAAGGACTGGGAGCATCAGGATACCACCAGATGACCAAAGACGTCAACTGGGCGATAGGAGGAATATGGGAAGGGACAAATGGAGGAATAATTTTGAAACCGGGGTTGCATATGAAATCAGGGTAGATGCCTCTCTTAACTGGAGAGTATAGGTGACTATTATCGCCCAGGCATTTAAATACATTAACATGACTGTGAAAGGGGTTCTCTTCTGATGGATCAAAGTACCATATGCAGTTCGAGATCTCAAGAAGGAAAGGAGATGAAGAATGGAATACAACACCTCAAGGCCATTTGGAAGAAGGTGATGGCCATACAACTATGGGGAAAACCAGATGATCCCATTCTAGCTCATCCAGACCATATATAAAGGAGACTGGTAAAGGGGACCCAGCAAGTAGAATAGGTGAGAGTCAATGCCAAGGCGAAATGATGGATAAATGAAATGTAGCATCCTAAGCAGCCAAGTGTATCAAGTGACTTGGGGTTGAGAAACCCGGTTTGGATTAGGTAGCAGGACCAGATTCAGATTGACAGCAACTGGAACCATGAACCGATACACAAGAAGATGGTAGCTCAAGTCACACATAAAGAGTCACACTATAGCAACTTCAACATCCCCTCCCTCCCTCCCCTCAGCGGGAGATGGAAGATAGAATTGACATACTTGATAAAATCAGGGAGGAAGAAGAAAAAGAGAAGACATACTTAGAGGACTAGGGAGCCATTGAGATACTGGACTCTGAGACGAAGGAGATGTTGGAGGCTATGAGAGATTACAAGGACCCCAGGACCCAGCAAGAGACATAGGAGTCAGCCATTGACTTCATTGACCTTATGAAGACGATGATAGTGCGTTATGAGATGACTGTTGATCAATCCTCAATTCTTCTTGTCTTCTTCTTTCTTAGTAATGAAATTAAAAATGTGTTAGCAGTTCTTCTCTAAATTGGCCAGTGCACCTGATCTTCGGTATATTGGTGCTTGCCTGCGTCTCATGACTTCTAAATCTTTGCCTATCTGTGCCACTCTTTCCCCAATGCTTTCCTAGATATGATGTTAGTGATTGAAGATCTCCAATGGGCCGCTACAGAAGGAACATTTTATCACTGCTCCTTTCTCAAAATGTCTTTGGAGATTGTAACTAACTCGAAAACTAATAGTAACCAACAGTTCCTTAATTAGAACAATAATTAGATTCAACCCCACTCTTTTCATTTTGATTATCCGATATTTCACTTAAAACCTTTACTTTAGTTGTACCCTTACCTCATCTGATTTTGTAATACTAATATTAAGTAGTGTCGTGTAGTCATCACTGATTAGAGTTTGTTTATCTATAACATTCGGGTCAGTTAGGAGATTAGCACAATTCTAATTAGTAAGAGTCAAAGCACAGCAATGCCATGCAGTATCAACATTTGGTTGATTTTTATCATATACATGGCATAATTATGAATTAGTAGTCTCTGATCATGAAACACATTGAGATGCAGTAGACACTACTTAATAATGAGAAATAAGTAATATGTTTGATGTTTGGCTAGATTTATTGAATCTACACTTTCCCCCGTGTACTTAATTGATGCATGATAATTAATAGCTTCATTCTCGATATAACATTCACTGTCCAACTAATTAAATGGAAAAGTGAATAGTTAAACTCACAATAATAGTAGCATTAATGACTCTGATGATGACAAAGGGATTAAAGTCTTCCACTTTACTGCATCAGATAAGCTAATGAGCTAACTACTCATGAAAGATCTATTCCACGTTGCAATATAATCGCCCAGCTCTCCCCTTACATTGTAAGGGTCTGACGGAGGTAACATGAGAGAACCCTCTGTCTGTTCAACTGAGAACTCCTCCTCTGTATGCCTACTCTGCTCTTATAATTAAATAAAATGAAAAAGAATTACCCAAAGATATTTGCAAGTCTTGAACAGCAAAGTGAACTGCAGGAGGAAGAGGCCCTCACGACTCTCCTCTCTCCTCCACTAAGTCTATTCATTTGAAGAAGAGGAGGAGTGAGTGTGTGCAGTTGGTTTGGGGCGGCACTTTCCCAAAGCGAGATTTGTAGTTGCAGCAGTGCCACTATCACTCTCGCAAGACCCTCCCCTAGCACCTGAGGTGATTGCGAAGTTGCAGTGGAGCGCTTCCGTGGTCGCAGTCTAAAGCGTTGATAATGGTAGAGCTGTGCTCTTTAAATTGGGTAAGGGCGTGCACCCCGACCAATTATAATAATAAAAATGTTCAGTAAACAGTTTGACAACAGAGGAGACTTTTACGAGCTTGACGGACTTAGCTACGGAAGGTTGTCTCGCCTTCACAGAGTCTTCAGTCCCAAGTCTCTGAGACTCTTCCTCGAAAGCGCCTGCGGTCTCTACACCCCCGACGCATCCCTAACTACGAAGAACTTCCTCCTCTTCAACCAGGGACTCTTCTTCGAGCAAAGCCTGCTTGAAGCTAGAGCAAAGGAAATTGAAGGAAGGGCTCTCCAGAAACATAGAGTCGAGAACCAACTCATGAGCAAAGGCTTCGTACTTCTCTCAGAGTGCCAGGACACGAAGTGGAAGCAGACAATGGCACTGCTGATGGACAGCTCCGACTCCTTTGCGGACCTCTCCTTCACGGATGAAGTGTGGAAGATCACCTCAAAAGTTTATCTTGAGCAGAAGTACATCAAGATGCATCCCACTGTTGTTGCCAACCTGGTCTCCAAGTCCTTCAAACCTGACTAAGCCATGAAGCGGAGGGAGGACTTGGAGCTCTTCGAGTCTTATGCTAAGAAAGAGATCGCATCAATAGTTAAGAGCTTTGAGTCCGCGAGCCTCTTGTGCGCCAAGAAGTGTTAGATGTGTGAGGGAGCTATCTAGAGCTCCAAAGAGGAAGCTAGTTGCAGTGTTTGCGGAGCAGCTTACCATTGCCAGCCAAAGAAAGACGGTGGGTGCCTCTCTGGACTCTTCTCTGAGTCGGGTGACACGAAAAGACCTGCTAGCACACAGTGTAGAGCCTGCAAGAAAGTCGGGACCATCATTAAAGCTTTGGAGTGTGAAGGTTAGATGGCTGAGGGTCCTGTGAAGTAGATAGACTCACTTCTGAATCCGCAACTGTGCTGCCAGCAAGATCAAATCGACACTTGTGACTCTCCTCACTTGCTAGGGACAAGAGCTCTTTTCTCGAAGGGTTTTAGTATGGAAAAGGCTTTGTTCGACCTTGCAAGCAATTGTAAGAGATAGAAAGAACTCGCCGACATGTATAAAGCGCAGCTAAAACAAATTGCCCCAGACATGATTATTCCTGGGAGTTAAAGCGAAGATGATGGGGAATAGATTTAAGTACCTGTTTTAAAAGACGAAGCTGAAGAAGAAGTCGCAGATTAAACCAAGTCAGCAGTCTCTCCATTGACTGGAGGTGTTGCAGGGCAAGAGAGAGGCGAGGAAAGAGACTTGGAGGGGAATGCAGAGATTGTTAGTGCTGGATTGAAAGAGGTGAATGAAAGAGCGACAAAGAAAAAGACAGAACCAACTGGACCCTCATAAAATCCCGGAACCAAAGTCACTCCCATTCTCGGTAAGTCCAAAAAGGGAGAGAAAGCAGGGGACCCAGTCAAGCCAACTAAGCAGGGCAAGAAGCATAGATGAATGGTTTTATTCTAAGAAAGGTTTTGATTCTCAATGGAACATCTTCTAAGTGAGACCTTCAACTTCATCCCCAGGTCCACTTTGCCTTAATTTCACATGAGTGTTGATGAGGCACCTCTAATGGTGATGTGTAGATTGAGTCCCTCAACTTGAGGAACTTGTCAGGAAAGTGGAACTTTGTTAAACTAATGTCTAGTTTGAGTCCCTCAACTTGAGGAACTTGTCAGGAAAGTGGAACTCGGTTAAAAAGAAGCAGCGAGGTGCAGGCAAGCACAATAAATGCTTGCGCACTGGAAAGAAGGCTGACTTCGGTGCTAGGAATGAGTCGAGGAAGCAATTGAGCTCCAAGATCTGA
>JAGYYO010000340.1:0-10450 GCA_021441625.1 Diophrys sp. 3 WChen-2021
AGAATCCTTCCTGGATCATCGAGATGCCCATTCATGTTGAATAATTAGTAGGCATTTAAGGTTGAATTTGAACTTGACACAATCAATTACAAATACTCTTTTTTTCTCCTATAACCCAATCTGTTATGATCTTCTATAACCTCAGTGTGACTTATAGAGTGAGGTCTAATCTATTGATCATAGACTTTAAATCACTTAAAAAAGAAAGCTATTAACTAGCTTTGAGATAGGAAGGTTCACTTAAAATATTTCCCAAGAAGTTTAAAACGAGATTTGAATATAAAAGTACCTCGTTCAAGAAGGAGGTGTCAAGGTAAGTAGTTTTCGATAGTCAAACAAATACATTGTGAGGACAGACTATTCATTTAATTTGAAACGAGATGTATCATGACTTGGAATCAATATAATACTTATTTAAATACATTTCCATTTAAAAGAATGATAGAGAATCGAGAACAAGAAGATATGATGGTCAGGTATTTATTAGGATCTTCTGTTTTATTATTAAAGTTCCAAAGAATTGAATTCTTTCATTATAGCGAAGCTCAAAGAATGTGGACTTTCTTTCATTTCATAATGTTCTGAGAAGTTGCTGCCGTCATTTATTCCATATAGAGTATCGCTGGCTTCCCTTTATCATACTCATGGCATTAATCATAACTAATTCCTTCATTAGTCTTACTAAAAGTTGTTGTAATAAATCCTTTAATAAATAATCATAGAAGTAATCAAACCTCTCAACAATTCATTCAATGTTAAAGGTTAAAGCAACACAACCTGATACCTAAAAGCACATAGTTAGAAAATAAATACTCGAATAATGAATTATCATCTGAGATCTGTAGTTTTATCTAATCCTATCCCTTGTATGAATCCTTATATTCACACACCACAAAGGTACTCCATATCTCTATTTTAATTAGAATCAAACCTCTTGCCAATATATTATATTAAAATGAAAAGAGTGTCCATTCTGTAATAATGAATATCACACTAAGGCTCTCCCTCGACTACTCCTATACCATCTTCTACTTATTTATTTATATATTTTATCAGAAGAGCAAGTAGGAGAGAAGGTGAATCATAGACAATAGTAGAGAATGGTATTTAGAGAATTGTAGAATGGTAAGATCAGAGATGTTTTAAATTGGGAGGGTTTATGGAGGATAGATAAGAACAAATGGAGATCGAGGGGTCAACTTGTCTTATTGGGTGTGCCTAAATAAAGAAGGAAGTTTGATTATAGCTATTATATAATGAAAGAGATATGAAGAAATCTTAAAGAGACAGGAGAGAAAGGAATCTATAGTTACCTAGAAGAGAAGTACTGAGTTTTAGGAGTGGTTAAGAGGATGCCAGAATGATTGTAAAGAGCAACTGCTTATGAGGAATTAAATTTGGAAATTATCAGAGCAATCAAAACAGTCTTTCATAACACTTTTCTTTATAAAAGTAACAACGTATTTAAATTGATATAAAATTAATTGCAACGTCTGAACAAAGCAAGCTCCTAAATTGAAAATAATTCCCAGCACTACCTCAATGAGACATAGAGAACTTAACCATCTAAAGAAACAACTCTCCATGATTGCAACCCCTGCACATTAAAGCTCCCCTCCTCCCCCGCCTGACCCTATCTCTCTCCATTTCACCTCCCATATCTCCATATTAAGTAAGATCATAATAAAGAACACAGACTAAACAAATACAACATTACAGAGAACCAGAGCATTAGCACATTACGCACTTGAAGTAAATCAATCAGAGGCGGAAGATGAACCAAAGATAATGGAACTTTAAAGGAAAGAAAATATAAAGAAGGAGCAGGAGATTAATATGTGTATAAAGAGTGAGAAAGGTGTTAAGAATACTTTTAATAATGTCAATTGTTTAATGTAGATTTTAAGTGTCTTTTGAGTGCCTTCCTAAACAAACTCTAATCCTCTGAGGGAGACTCCATTTAAAATAAGGAGCTAAATGGGATAGATTAAACACCATTCTAGTTGGAAGAATGGTCCAATGGAACCACTGCAAGAATGCCAGGCTTGGGATGGATAGAAAGAATGTATTAGAGAATAAAATAACGAGATAAATGGGGAAGTAGATAAGGGAATAGATCGGACCTGATCATGCAAGTCTATCTTATATAGGAATGGGATCACCCTTAACTTATTGACTTAACTCATTGAAAACAGGGAAAGAAAGAATGTGGGGATGAATTACAATAGATCAAGTAGAGATAGGGAACAAGTGGATTTCATTATATGACTAAAGTCATTAATTGGAAGTTATGAGAAACATGGGAATGATAGAAAGAAGGCAAAGCCCGGGATGCACATGAAGCAGGATAGATACCTCTATTCTAACTCGCGATAATTGGAGGTTATTACTACCCTAGAGCATTCAAGTTCATCAATATGACAGTGAAAAGTTTGACCCTCCTGATTGATCCAAGACAATGTGTAGTTCGGAATCTTGAGGAGGAAAGGAAATGAAGAAAGGTTTTAAACACCTTAGATTCATCTGGAACAATGTGAAGAATAAGCAACTCAGGGAAAACAGGTCAATGATGTGAGTGTAGACCAGAGGATCAACCCTAAGGATATTTACATAGAAGATGAGTATTCAATTCCATGACACGAGGAAGCTAACCATAACCCACCTAATTACTAAGAGGATGTCATTGTGAAGATCAGTAGATTGCAATGCTAATTAAGCTGCTAGAGGGAAGCGTTAAGATAGAGGGGATAAATTACTTGGGCATATACCCCAAGAAAGATAAAGAGGAACATATCACTATTCATATGGGACTACGACGAAGAAGTTGAAATGACACACTCTGCAGGGTAATGGATGGAAAAGAAGAGAAACCCATTCAATGCTTAATAACATGAATCAAAGTAAACATGTGAATTAATTTAAATGGAAAAAATAAGACTGTTGTGACGTTTGATTGTTTTGCTAAGAGGAAAGATGCTATGATAGGAAGCATGAAGAAGATACAGACAGTTAGCTTAACAAACACTAAATAAGGTAATATGGTATAAAACCCCAATGAAGTATTCATTTTGTGTTAACTCCTTCGCCGAATCATGTATGGAAACTTTATTCATCTGGTAATCAACGCAATAAATTTCTCTTCCTTCTGGGACCTGACGGAGTCAAATGGGACATTTTAGATCCATCTTTGAATAAAGAATTTGATTATAGAGATAAGGCAGTGGTGAATCAATCAGATATCTATGATTTGAAAGATAGACTTGCGCTTTACATGATGTATTTTACATGAAGTTAAACACTGCTTTTACTATGCTGGTACTTGATAGTTGAAGAAGAAGAAAGTAAACATGTTATAGTTTATAATGCATTAAACTAAAGACTTAAATTAAGAGCAAAAGATACTGAAGCATATGATTCTCAAGTAAGATAATTCCAACTAAGAAGATGATTATCTACTTTTTAATGAAGAAGTTCAAAAGAAAGAGATTAAGTCTGAGACTATTAATAGAACGAAAGGCAAACCCATAGATCCCATACATATTAAAGAGTAAAAGATATTTACAATATATGTAAACCACTTCCTATTCCTCCTAAAACTCCCAACCGCAAGTCAATCTCAACAATTGCCAATCCAGTGATCTATTTAACAATCCAAAATGAATCAACACAAAAGAATGTTATATCCTTTATAAGCTAATCTCCCTTCTAACCAAACACAACACTCCAATTCCATAATACATTATGCGCATTAATCTATTCCACAATGCATATATAATAACATATCAATTAATAATAGATAGCACTTAATAACAATGCAGTCTTAAGTAATGAAATAAAAGAAGACAGAATAACTATATGTTTGTTTAATAAACAATTAATCTCATGAGTAATGGGTATATAATGAGAAGAAGGGTATGGAGTAGAGAAGATAGTTAAATAAGAAGAAATAGAATAGATGGAGGGAGGAAAGGAAATGGGAGAGAGAGGAGAGATTGAATTAGGGGAAGGGGTTAATGGAGGGGTTAAATATTCAAGTGGGATCATGATGCTGGTGTTTATAGAGATATATATTGGGGAAATGAAGGGACTTTAACTTTTATTGAATGGACATTGGATTCATTTTGTTGTTGTTTGAGTCCAGTTATAAAACAGGATGATAAAAGTAGTAATTTTGTCTTGATAGTTCAAGAGGGAAGACACCTTTATAGATTGTCTCATTCTCATTTAATCTCCACTCCTCAAGCAATCCCTAGTTCTTTTGCAAACCTATGTTTACACTTTATACCGACAGGCCCAGATATAGTTAGAGTCTCAGGGTTATCGTGTACAGAATATGGAAGAGTAGCTCTGTTCACTCATGAGGTAGATCTCTTCAACTACTCAGTAATCTATCTTTGCTTCTACACTCTCAGCAACAGATGTGTCAGCTGCATCAACACCTGTTGTAGTGCAGTTTGAAATTTAATCCATATTATCCACACCATATGATAAAGAAATGCTGGTGGACTATAAAACTTTAATATCCCTTAGCAAAGACGACTCTTTTAAATTAAGCATATCCAAAATACTTAGCTATTTTAACTCCTCAACTAATCTCAAAAGTATCTGATCCACATCTACTCATTATTACACCCTCCATCTAAACAATTTCTCAAAATCCATTTTAACAATATACACTCACTCTCCACTCCCCTCCTCATGTACCTTCCTTCCATGAGTAAAGAGAAGCAGAACAGCATTACAAGTATCATGTTTAGATCAGAAATGTTTAAAGATGTAAGGTCCTTCTTCTTTAAGAACATTGTTGCATTGATAGTAGTCAATAATGGAGAGTCAGTAAGAGGAAGGACATTGGTAAATGATGCTTAGACAGAGATAGTTGGTCTCTTGGTTTTACTGGTAGTGCAAGAGGAGAGAGAGTCATTGGATTTAACATATGCTGGATTAGTGAATGGATACAGACTATTAAATGGTATGAAATGTTATAGATTAGAGGGGATTAGGGTATTGATACTTGATAGAAGGAGTTGGAGTGGAGAAAAAGAAATTAAAAGTATTTATTTGATGAATTAGATTGAGTTCGAGATTCTTTCTTATATTTAAATAGGTAATTATTGAATGAGATTATTATGGGATTGGAAGCATATAATTCTCTTGACAGAGTGCTTCCTGGTGTGCAATTAATTGACTTGACATGGATAGTAGCTGGGTGGTAATTATTGACAACCATTGATTTTCCCAAAGTGAAATTAGTCCTTTGTTAGTATTAGTTGCCACAACTGACTAATGAACCTAAAGAATTTAACGGGCCGGATATTCTCATGGACGCATATAAGGGAACAGCTCAAAGAGATGGAGTAAGTGAGGAGAGAAACTAGTCAACTAACAATTAGAATCGCTCTCTAAATTCAAATTAACAAAAGAGGCAATAAGCTAACACTTCTCTATCTTCGTTCATGGGAACATATAATACTAACGGAATTAAATGTGATATCCGCACTACACGGATGATGTCCAAGTGCTTCAATCCCCATTTAAGACTTAATTGAATTTATTATCAAATTCATTCATTGCTCCTGTGAATTGTTTATCACATCCATCTCCATTATCTTTATTTCCATCATCACAAGGAGTTTTCGTCTTGGCACGTTTGCTGCCATTTAATTAATTCCAAGTAGTAGTTAAATCATTAAATAGTGACGTAGCACTATATGGAGGTGAGGTGTGAGCTGATGATTCCTCTTCCTTGGGAGGGGAAGTAGACCTATCCAATTCTTTGCTCGCCAAGATAGGTAGAGCTACCTCCCTAACCTCCTCAAAGCAATCTTTCGTCAACATTTAACTAGTTATCCTTCCTTGTTTGCTTTGATTCTTATTGTGTTATTGTTTGGAAGCTTCTTTAGGAGATACATTTAAATAAGGTTGAGAAATGTGTGCATGCTCTTCAGAGCTAAGGGAGTGCTGAGTTTAGCTTTTATTAGATGAGGATTATTAAGAGGAAGAGAGTTTCGGGGCCTTCGAGAGGGGTGCTGTCCTTATCAAAGATCTTTAATCTCCCACATTTAATAATCGAGATAGACAAGTGAAATAAAATAAAGAAATAATGGAAGTTAAGGAATAGGAATAACTTGAAAGATATCATCATGATAAAGGATTATTAACAAGATATGACAACATTGAGTTCTTTCATTCATATATATTGGCAATTTATTAATAGTATTGAGAGTCTATTTACAGAAAACAATATATGTCGAGACAATATGAAACAATTAAATTATTAAAAATTAAAAGAACCAATGAGTTCCTTTAGAACGCCCATTTTAATATTTAATATTGATTATTTGTTAATCTAAATTAAAATCATTAAATCTACCCCTCAAATGCCTCTCCTACCCTCCCGCTCTCTTCCCAATTGATCTGTCTCCTGTCTCTAATTCCCAGACAATCCCTCTCCCTTATTCTTAACACCTTCAGTTGAGTTCAAAATAAATCACAAGCTACACATTAGATGGCAGCCAAATAAGAGTTGCACCTACAGGGAAGTGATGTTTAATCATTGAGGATTATCTTTAAATGAATAAATTCGTGCCTTTCTATTCAGATTAACTCTGATTAAACAGCCAGACTATCAAAGATTGCTTCCTATTGCTCTGCCTTAAAAACTGCTTTAGAATATGGGACTTGTTTGGGTTAGTTTCTGTTGTGATGTTATTCTAAAACTGTCTTTCGACATAAGGGCCGAGCTTGTAGCTTAAATCTTCTGCTCCTTACATCTTACCCCAATGTGAATTGACTATCGTATTACATGAGAATTGGGTGCTGATCAAGTCTTTCCATAATTCTTTCTAGTTTTTATTTTGGCGCCAGTTGTTTTGCGGAGTTGTTTAAAATTATTAAAGTAATCTGAGGATGCTGATGATTCTGTGTTCCAACCGATTTTATTGGTTGAAGATTTATTGGATGACTTTAATGTCAAATCATGCATTCTTGGTGTTTGTTCTTTTTCAGCTCTCCATTTTCAAAGTGAAACTTAGAAGATTCGAAGCTCCAGCAGACAATTTAGAGAGGTAGAAGATCCCTTGAGGGTATTAATTTTAAGAAAAATCACTTTCTGGTCATGCTCAACTACTATTTGAAGTTCTTAACATTTATTATACATATTATTCAATTTCACTCCGAGGTGATTTTATTCCAAATCTGTCTAGCTTACCTGGCTTTCGTAGTATCCCAATCACAGTTTGAGGGATTATATCCATGTCTGTGTCTTGTTAATATATTTTCCATGTGATATCAGATTCCATATCTTTCCACACTTGCTGGTGTTTTGTAGAACACTCTTTTACAAACTATCCTTACTAGTGTCGTCCATCCATTCTACGATAAATGACTGGTAAATGATGAATTTATCTATTCTTATGTTTCCATATTCTTTGCACCCTATTTGTTTTAAATCATCTTCTTTTTTTATCCTGTCTCATCTTTTTCTTTCTATTCACACTATCATAGGCCTTTCTAACTACTAAATTGGCCACATAAGCTCTGTTGTTTCTCTTTGATGCTGCATCATTTAAACTTTCCAGATTGTATTAAGTCCCATAACCAAAATCCAGTTAGAGTCATCACCTTCTACTTCCATATTCCAGATGTCGTTTGATCCAATGTAGTATTTTCCCTCCTATCCATGGACAGAAGAACTGTTCTGGCTGTTCTAAGGTACTGTGGGATATCTCTTTAGCTAGTCATTACTTCTTTCGTAAATTTCATAATTGTTTTTCTTTAGCTGATATCATCAATCAGCTAATCTGGTAGTACTTCTATACCGAGCAATTTATGATTTCTCTTATCGTCAATATCTCTTTTAATTACCTTATCCAGTCTGCTTGCATCAGCGTCATCATTGTTAACACTCACTCTATCATCTTTATTATGTTATTCATGAGCCTCAAAGCTTTGCCTTTAGTACTCAACCACTCCTTCCTACTTTTGATTCAGTGCTTGTCCATTTTTAATAATTCTGTCAAACAACTTTACATACTTTCAAGAGACCATTTCCTTTTCATGTCATAGAAGATTGTTGTCATCCCTTTTGAATGCATGCACCAGTTTTCTTTCACCTCAATGCTTTTTTAGTCTCATTGTCATGGTCTTCCAGGCCAAATTCCTGTTAGTTCTAAGCATTGTTTAGGAATCCACTTTTATTTCTGTATCAGATTGAACAAATTTCATGGGTTGTATGAGTCTATCAGGTTGAGCTGTTCTAATATACTTCACTTGTCTTAAGGTTCCATGCATATACATGGCTTATGAGTGTCTCTGCCAAATCTATTCTACTTAAATAGCTTCGTGGTTGCTTTAACCTATTTATGCACCTTACCAATTTATTCCAAGTTACTTATTATTACATCTATACTCTTAAACCTCTGGGCTTAGCATTATTATCGATACTTCCTCATGGTTCTTACAATGTTCACTGATTGTATATTCATCCCTGTATAGATCTGCTCCTATAATGAAGATTGGTTCATCACCTATCATTTCCTTTAAAAATTTAGTTCCCTCTATTTTGGAACGCAATTAGGATGTTGATCTCCATCTAAGAAGTTCCCTATATCACTATAGACATTGTATTGATGTTTCCATTCTTTGATACATCTTTATTTTCCCAATCTCTTCTAACTATCTTCTAACTAGAATCATCATTTCATATTAGTGTTAATCCCTTTGAGTCATTCTATGTCAAGTTCCTAAATCATGATCTCTCGTTTAAATGACAATGTATTTCCTAAGTAATGTCCACCTCACATTACATGTCAGAAAATTGATATGCCTTGTATTGCCATATGCTGCGATTTCTGCATTGTTGGCGACCTCCATAAGTCTGAACTAGTTTATTATTAAGGGACAGATACCAAAGTAACCGACTTATAGTGTATTGATATGCAAATTCTTATCTTCTTATATTATATTTATTGTTGTCGTTTAATTTTCAATATCCACAATTCTGATTTCTCTCTACTTTAAACCTGATAGTTGTCATATTTCCTCCTATCCCCTCCTTACCTGTTCATTCTCCCTTGTTTTTAATTACTCTCCCTTCCCTTAACTCTACATCTATAATACAATTAAATGGGACATTTGCTACATTTGGTCTATCTACATTAGGTGCGTATACTTACATGTCTTTATTAAGATATATATATCTTTGTTTATTATTTATAGTAATGTGGAATTATTTAAATGGAGTTAACTTTGAGAGGAATTAAGCTAGAGCAACCTTGTCTTCCCCATGGGAGTCAAGCAAATGATCGTTGCCATGAACACATTCGATGATAAAGTTTTTAATAAGTTCCTTAAGGGCATATCTCCAATACTCTTTATAGGTACAAAAAAAAAACAGCTAAAGGTATATGAGGTAAAATCCGAGTTAACACTGCTCTCATCTCTGCACTCTCGCCCAACCTCTTCCCCTGATTCTCTCAGGGCCCGACGGTGGTAACGAGAAGAGGAATTTCAGCAGAAATAGGACTACTAACTAAGGCCAGACACTCTCATCCCTGCAGCTGACTTTTCCTATATGGGGAGCCCCTCCATTTAATTAATTCTTTTACATCCACAAATGGATGCCATTTATAATAATCAGGTCATAGTAATGTGATTTTAGATAAGAGTTTATTTATTTAGTAAATGTTTCTTTTAGAATCTCATCTATATGCGATTGAATGTCAGATCTCACATCTTCAACTTCTCATTATTGTTTCTTTATTTCATCATTATTACATATAGCAGTATGACAACAGCATAGAGAATTTATTTTCTTGCTTACATGAACATGTTGAATTGTCTTTGGGGAAGTAAATTCATTCAATACTCTTTCTCTCTTCATATTTTAGCAAAGTCTTTTAATTAGTCTACTTAATTCATTAAATATAAATTGATTAAAGAAGTCCAGCTCTCCTTCACTATTATTAAATAAAAGTCCTTTATTAAATTCTCAAAGGAGGAACATTTTCATCTCAAACTTTAAAATTTTATAAGTCTTGTTGCTCAGTAATCTTGTTGATCCCTTAAAAACATACTATGATAGCACATTCTTCATAATTAACTAAAATTATCAAACAATCAACAACTATAGTCATTTTAATTTATTCTCTTGTTTGACTCTCTCTTATAATTTCCTCTTCGATCCATTCTGACAGCTCTTCCATCCATGGTTCACCTCTACCTGCCTTAACTCTAACATTATGTATTTTCAATCCCTTGCTCCTCTTTCTCAAACTCTTAACCATATCCACATTCATTAAGTCCTAGCACTAACTTAGAATCATGTCTCTCTCTTTAATTTTCCTCTTCCATTCCTTTCTTCAAGATGATCGTCGTTAAATTATTAAATGGTGACGTAGCACCATGTGAGGGTGGGAGTTGAGTCGAGGATTCCTCTTCCTTGGGTGGG
>JAGYYO010000341.1:0-10437 GCA_021441625.1 Diophrys sp. 3 WChen-2021
CATAATAGAAATGACTAATGAAGCTATAGACAATACAATTAAGAAATGAAGCAAATAACAATTCTAAATAGACTCTATTTAACATTATCTTTAATTTTTCTAAAACAACTGGAAGTTAAAGGTGAAAAAGGATGTGGGGTGCTTGCTTGTCTTTCAATCCGAAATAAAAGGGTCATTGTTCTAATTTCCTAGTGTCAAGCATAATATCAAACAATAAAGCGAGTACTACGTTAATTATTGAGTAGGAAAGAATAGAGTCATCATTGGAATATAGTAGTAGTAGTAGATAAATAAATGGAATTCAGATGCAGTTATTCAGAATTAAAGTCATTAGTTCTATCACTTTTTATTCTTCGACTTATAATTATATTTGGTTAAAAGAATGTAATTAAAGAATCAGATTAGTTTAAGACATGTCCAGGTATTTGCCGAGACATTTATAGTGATTAAAAATGTTTGACTTCTTGTTACAGTGTTTGCATATGGCAACTTTACCTTCTTTAATAATAATATTGTTCCTGAGTTGCATGATTTTCTTTATGACTCTTGGAGGAGCTTCACCGGAGTTTATATGGATGCTAAAGAGATCTTTCAAACTCTTAAGTTCTTCTTGATACGTAATGTAATCTGCTATCACTCTTCCCCATTTTGAGTCAAGATTTTCATACAAATCAGAACACTTTTAGATCCACTTGTTGTATGTGAGATGAAGAGGGATTAATTAGAGAGTTGTGGTTAGATTTATATTGTTGATTTAGTTTCCTATTCTAAATATTTTCCTCATGGATTTCCTGTAGATTGTTTGAATGTAATCTCCATCATCAATACCCACAAGCGTGAGGACTGGTAATACAAATATTAGTTTTGATTCTAGGTATGCTTTGATGATTGTGGTAGCTATATCAGAAGGAAGATTTGAAATTGATCTACGGAAAATTTTAGTTGATGGAGTCTTCTCTCATGCCCCTAAGTACGGACATGAAGATTTTTATGCATTCCAATTATTGAAACATATCCTCGGATACTGTCAGATTGACAAGCATGATGTGCGCTTAAATAATATTAGATAACAATACAACTCAATGAATGCTGTGATTGGAGACTTACTAGATGTCACAAAGCATGAGTCTATGTACTTGCCATTCTCAGACTCATGTCTCTTTGGACATTACTTTTTCGGAAATGAAGTCTTTATTAGACAAATGTAGTTTATTAACTTTAGTAATATCACCTTAGATTTAAGTTAACTGACTCGGAGGTCTCAGTGTTCTTGGTGTTGTTTCTCATTCTGATAAACTAAATAAGTGACTTATTACTAAATGATAATTCACAAGAATTCACTTAGTCTTTATGTTGTGTAAACTCATACTACACTCTACCTGTTGACACTTTCCATAATTTAGATTTCTTATCGACTTAACATGCAGCTAAGTATTCATTATCAAGTGATTAACTGACATCTATGATAGGTTTTGAATAGTAACATCTCATATCTTAATTGTTCCATTGCTCCTGGTTGTTAGTAATATATCATTAATCGATTGAACGCACAGATGTGGAGACTCTCTTGAGGAGATAGAACCACAACAGCTAAGCTTCACGAGCAAGTGTGCATGAAGGGAACTCCATTAGCGACTCCCTCAATGAATCACATGTGGATCTTTCTTGTCACTACAGCTCTAAAGACACTAAGCTGAACTAGTGAATCAAGAAAAGACAATCAAGCAACTCAATTGTTGATGGGAACATAATAAGCTCCCTTGATATCACATCAAGCTCCCCTATGATGTCGTTATCTCAGATGTAATGAAGCTAATGATCACTCGTTGTAAGTTAGAATTGAGCCAACTTCAGCCATGCAAGCATCATGGAGCCATTACATCACTAAGGGGATTTGGGAGGTAATGGACTTGGTCTAGCAGGCATTACAGTAGGAGCGAAGAAGGCAGAATACGCATATGACTTCCACTTAATGTAAGTGATACTTAATTCATACTCAGTCAAGAGAAGCTGAGAAAGACGAAAGAAGAAAATTCAAGTATCATGTTAGGGCTCATCGATCGAGAAAATCGAAAAAAGTAAATGAAATTGCCTGAGGTAGTGAATAAATTGCATTATTCATCTCAATTACAATTAGAATGCTTCAGCTCTTGAAACTACTACTTAAAAGATAGATTTCAATTCACACTTTCCAACATCTGTGGCAGCAATGTCAACAGCAATTCCTTTAAATCCAAAACTCTTTTTGCTTTCTAATGGTTTCGATTTATCTATGCCTATTTGATCTTGATGAGATTCTTTTTCGTTTACATCAATATCTAAAAGACTGTTGACTTTCTAAGAAATTATCGCAATACCTGATTTGAGATTAAAGTATTCGATGATCAAGGAAAACCCAATTTGAAATTAATATTCATATTTAATTATATTTTATATTCCTCCTCTAGGCATAAATACTGTGTTAACCTGAAAGCATTTTAAATGCTCCCAGAAAACTGGTTTCAAATTAGGCCAAATGGAGAATAGAACTTTATCTTCTTTGTCTCTCTCCATAGTTAGTGTTGCACTTTCCAACTGAGACATCAGTGATTTATGGTAGAAAAGGTCCGAAGATGGTGTTATTAGGCTCCAAGCATGTTTGGCTCATTGTATGCATGCTAACATTGACTGGCGGATTCTTAATTAGGCAAATAACATGTAGAGCTTGGAATGCTATTCCTCTGCCGAAACTAATCCAAGACCTGAGTCCATAGGTTGAGCACACAAGCTTATAGTGATGGGCAAGAGGGAAAAGATGCTATGTTCTTAGAGCTTCTGTTCTGATATGACAGACTGAGTGTATGGCTGAGCAGTTCCTTACAACATTGTCTCAACACAAGAAGAATTAACTCTTCTGATGGTCAAACTCCATCATATTTTAACATTAACTTCCAATAACGTAATAATTAACTCATTTATATTAATGTATCAATACTTTGTTGTTTCTTCTCCCTCGTCCCATCATTTTCATTAGGTATTCTTGTTGAAGGTCATCAATGTCGATGTCCAGCCATTCCTCTGCTTTATATTCTTCAATTGCTTTCATTTTGATTGTTGTTTGGCTTAGTTATTGTTTTTCTTCATGCAAGATCTCTGCTTCGTTCATTTAGTTAATTAGTCTTCTTTAATTTATAATTTTTAAGAGATGTCTTCAAAAAAATCATTGTTTACAATGCAGAAGGCATCTCTGGAGATGTGTTATCGAACCCAACTAGCCACAGATGATCGTGGTGGCCTAGTTGGAAAACAGCTAGTCAAAAACGGCTAGTACGACGTTCGGTCCGATAAGATTGGTACTCACATGTTTAACACCGTCCTGGCGGACCACCCCAGATTCCCCCCCCCAAAAAGCCCTTCGGGGTTCCCCACACCCAACCCCTCATGACTCACAAGGCCAGCAGGAGTCAAACTCTATGCAGGATTACTCACCCCGGTCTTCTTTAATTAAAATATAATTTGATTAAAGTCGAGTCCCCTCCAAATTTATAATATTTCTTAAGATACAGATGATTGTCTTCTTATAGTTACTTAATCACTTAAACGTTTAATAGAACTGTAAAAGTCATGATTCTCTGTTGCTTGTCTGTCTTCTAATACACTGTATAATTTATTCTATTTGTTACATACTGATCTATTAAGCTTCAATCTGGTCTTTACCTGCATTGGCTTCCTATTTAAGATTTCTATTCTAACTCTTTAATTTCTAAACTTCATTCTGGAGTTTAATCATGTCTTGACTATTGTCTCTATTAGTTATTCTTCTAAGTATTCAATCCTTTCTTACATCTTCAGTTATACAACTGAATCAAATTAATAGGTTTTCAAAGATGCATTCTCTCTTCCAAGAATTCTGTTCTTATATAAGGCTCAGTAATAGTCAGGTGTTGATTAATTTTATTGCTCTTTCTTTATCCTGCATTAGTGAATATGAATTACTCTATGATGTAAGTAGGTGATCATGATTGTTATTTAACTCTCTCTTCATGATACATATCACCAATGTACACATGAATGTCACTAAATGAACTACCACTTATAAGTAAACTCTTGCAATCTATTCAGATCAGTCCTCCTGACAGGTTACTATCATTATTAACTCTCTGTCCTTATATTATGACATTGTTCATGATTAGTTCACTTCTCTCAATGTATAGAGCATTTACACCTGCATCTACATCTGGACTGGATTTTCCATCTATATTAGTGTCAGTCAGAGTCACTATTCTTAATAAACTTATTGATTATAGATTGTCCTCTCGTTATATGTTATATTCTAAATAAATACATTAATAATAGATAGTATAGTACTGAATATCCATTTAATAGATAGCTCTTCCATTCTTGTATGCTCTATTATTATTACTAAATTCATTGCTATTCATTTCTACATTAGAGTCTCCTGTATGTAAATAGCTCCTCCCCTATATGGAATTACATTACTGAATACATTATTGTCGATTGTAGCTATTACTGATATTGATATGCTGATAAACCCACCTGTGATTTGATGTGTTATCATGTTATTTATTATTCATGAAGGACAGGATATACTTTGATCCAATGGAATAATTTCCATGTTAACATTATAAATATGATTTACCTCCTATATCTAACACCCCACCTTAAATGTAAGATGTATTGTATTCATCTGTTCTAAAAATTTGTGAATTAGCATCAACCACAATCACTCCTCCATTGGACTATAATTGTGTCTAAATATACTGTATTCAAATACTGCTGGATCTCCCAATATAAAAAGACATCGAAGAAGAATAAAAATAAATCAATTAAGGGTCGAACCCTTGTTAAGGTCCGAGGGTCCGAGTGTCGATTGGAGGAATCATAATTATTTTTTTTTAGTTTTATTTTTAACACAACTTATTTCGACTTCATTCTTACTTAAGAGTGCACCCAATAGAAGAAGTGTTAGAGTTAAGAACTTAAAGAGATTTGACGAAGTAACAAGAAAGACAGTACACAGGTTAAGTATGCGAGTTAAAAGTAAAGTATTGGAAAGACTAAGTCATTTAATGTATTTAAGTTATTTCTTGGCTTCATCATTCTGAGCCTGAAAAAGTTTCCTCAAGAGCAGATTTAGTTCATCAATGGTGATGTCATCTGAGTTCATCCTTGAGTTGAGTAAGTTGAGTAATCAAGAATAACCTCTCATTTGCCCTGAGAGTATCACTGTTGGGGGAGGGTGGGTAACTAATAAAGTTAATTATCAATTTAATTAGCAATGACCAAGTTTCTATCTCTATTGAATTCTGTTGTCTTGTTATCGAATGAAACAAAGTTCATATTATAAAGACATCTACCATATCCGGTCTTCATCTACGATACTGTAACAGAAACCAAAGTAGGATAGGCTTCTCGCCTTTCAATTATAATCCTTCACTAGATCCATCTTCAGCAAACTCTATCTAGGCCTATAAAAGGGATCCTAGTATGATAAATGTTCAGATAGGATGCTGTAGAATTCAGAGAGTAACGATTCTTAAGGATGTCTTCAATCTGGTCAGCCTTTCATAAGGACTCTTTCATTTTATATTTAATTCTCAGTCATCCTTGTCGAGTTTCTTGAAGAGCTCATTAATGGTGTCAATATATGAACGATCTAATTTCAACTTTTTCAAGAGATCCTGAGTTATCAATATCGATAGACTTAAATCCTTCTTTACACACGTGTTAAACTGTGTCCCAATCCTCTATAATAACCTTCAAAGATTCTAAAAACAAAAAAGAGTGCCCCTAAAGAACTTGCAGATTCAGACCGAGGGATCGAAAGGTCCGAAAGCTCCCTGACTTGATAGTTTAACCTCTTTAGACTATCAAGCACCTATTACAATAGATTGCAATCATATTAACAATAGTCCATTTCAATATAATGCACAACAGTATATCTCTCTCTCATTCTTCCTCATTAGTATAATTTATGTTTGTTATAAATCTCACTCAGATATTGAGTAACTCTTCCTTCATGCATCACACACAGGTAAGTATGGATGATCACTTTCAGTTGCGTCAAATGATACAGTCAATGACTAAGGTGCAATCTGTGCATTGGCTACTTCTCTAAAAATGCTAGAAACTAATCTCTCATGCTAACAGACATTGTCATAGCAACGCTCCTCCTTATGCTAACACCAGACACATTGATGCTTTCACGCTACAAGCCTTGAGCAAGTGTCTTCTCCGTCAGCTGAAGAGCTAATTCGAACTCAATGGGGCTGACAGCGAAGCTATGGAAAGAGGTTAGCACATCCTGCACCCCAATGCTGTACTCTGTCTATTGGAAGAGACTTAGACATTAAGTCCCTTTAATGGTATCAAGGACAAAGGAAGCGGAGATTCAATGAAGTGCAGCATGAGTCAAAGAAGACTCTAACTAATTCCGACTTTGAAAGGGATTCAACAATTCGAGAATTTGCAACCAAGTCTGCTGTTGAGGCATAGAGATCGAGAAATCTAAAACAAGTTAACGAAATTACCTAAGGTAGCCTTTTATACTGCCTAAATCCTGGAGCATTTGGAATGCTCCAGGAATTAGACACCCCAACTGTGTGCAGGCCAAGAGAAGGGAAGGAAAGCCTGAGATATGCTTCTTAGCAAAGATGGGACAATGCTCGGATGTGAGCAACGTCTTTAAGAGGCATGCGTTCTGGGAAGACACTCATAAGATGTTCGACTTTGAAAATGCAAGCACTAAGCTATGGCCCTTAAACAAGAGAGGTGCCAAATGATATTTGAAAGGGGAGACATTGCAATGGACTATAATTCTAATAAGAAATGTTCTGAGGAATCATGTAGAATTGTTGGCCATCCCTGCTTTTCATTGAATTGTCTCCAATCCACAATTAATGATTGGACAGAAAATCATAATGTTTGTTATTGCTACTGATATTGAGACTCTCTCACTGGACATTCAATGGAAATTCTTTATAGATAGACCATATTAATATGTAAGTTAAATTTAAAGATACAGGGAGTATTGCAGTCTTAAGTTTCGATCTTGGTTCAAATTATAACAAGACTTATCTTCTACTTTGAAGAGTCTATTCTAAGAACTTAATTTTTTTCAAAGCTCCTTTAAAGTGTAGTGAAGATGATTATTAAATAATCATCTTGTATATCAGGTGTAGAGTCTTGTGAGATTCAATAGGAGGATTAAGTTTCCTGATGGAGTCTTAATAAGTAATTGTATTTCATCTTTCATTATCTTAGATCTTGGTCTTGAAATTGCCTATAGTGTATGAGGCCTCAAAATTAAAGATAGTGAACGTAGGACTTGATACTAGTTTAAGTTAGAGGTTTTTAGTCAGGAGATTTTAAGGAGAATAGAGTAAAAAATCATTTTGAGGATTGAGGTTTCGTCCATTTGATGTTAGGATGTTTTGATTTATCTGTTTGAGGGAATCTAATTTGGTCACGGAGAATTTCAATTGCGATTAGAAGAGTATTTAATTCATTTCTTTTTTAATGACATATTTAAGTTCATTAAAACGAACTCAGCTCTGCTTGTGTACAAATAATAAGAAGAGTAATAAAATGATTTATTGACATACTGAACTAAGTGAAGAACTGATTTTCAATTAATCTTGATTTATTACTCCTTCAGATTATTTATTTGAGGACTCAGAGTAACAAACCAATAAGTGATATTTATGGCATCCATATACTCCCATGGACTCTGAAACTAACGTAATAATAATTATTATTATTTAATTAATCAAAATGTCTGCTTCCACATGGCTTGATTTTTGAGTTTTTCGTCTCTTTAATCAGTCTTATCTTCTTCTCTTAAGAAGTTATCTTGCACTTAACATGGAGATGACTAATGAAGAGGATTTCTAGAACACATAAAGAATGGAAGAAGAAGTCAAGACAGCTAAAAGATATAAAACCATTCTAAAAGGGACATATCTTGACACAATTTCTGATGTAACAGCTAATTGTTTAACTTCCCTAGAAAAGCAGATGGAGTTGACTCTGAAGTGAACTGCGCCCAACCTCTCCCCTAATTGAGGGTCCGACGGAGGTAAAGAGGAGAAGAACACCTCACTCAGTGCCAACAAGTTCAACAACTTGTTAGGAAGGTAGATAACTGAGGCTTAAAGCAGCTCTCTTGAGCCTCCCTCCCTGTAACTGATTCACATCCACTCATTGACACCAATTTAATAAATCATCACCTACCCCCTCCTCTCCCTTCAACTTTACTAATCTTCCTCCCTTCCACAATGACTCATATTTTAAATAACTCAAAGCCAATATACACAATTTCTTTATCTTTATATATAAAGTCACAGCTACATATGCATATAGTAATCATAATAAGATTAATAACAATTAAAAATGAGAGAAAATTGATATGTTGGGCTTTTATAAAATATGTTATGTTTATAATGGTTAAAGTGCATCACTTGGAATTAATGAATGTTATGAATGTGATCATAGTTAGAAGATTAGAGGTAATGACTCTGCTCTTGGTAATACTAGAGAAGTGGCATAACAAAAAGAATAGAAGCACACAATCTCTTATGATATTGTTCAAACCATGCTGGACCTTGTCCCTGCTTGGAGGGTAAAGAGGTAAAGCAGTGCCAGCAACTCGCTCAGCCGAGGCTGCGAAAGCACAACCGAACTCCATCCTTACTTGTGGAGCTTAGATACCTTACCTAAACAAATGAAAATAAAAGACCGCCAAACAAGATTTAAATGAGGAAAGCTTGCATTCGAGTTCTAAGACAACTAGTGCAGCAATTACAGTGTAAGATCTCTAAGAGAGACTCAAGTAACGCACATCCACTATTAATAAAGACGGAGTCAGCTAATAAGCGAATCACGAAGGCTGAAAGTAGTGAAACACTGCCATCCACTCCTAAGATGTGAAGTAGAAATGACTACAAGAACGAAGCACCTGACACTGATAACGATGATGTCTTCAATGACTGTGACAGTGCAATAGGTTGACTCAGTCTTGCACTCTCTGTTCTACATTCTTCCAGAAACGCATCTCCGAGACAAGACCCTGATTATCGACAAGCTAAAACAGCATAATCAGTAGCTTCTAAACTTTAACTGCTCAATGCTGGAGCCAATACTCCTCGTAAAAGTAAAATCGCTGCAGCGCCGTTGTAGTCTCTCTTGAATCCATGAGAATTCTAAAGAACTGAACTATTAATGAGAAGAGAAGGGGCATCAACGTCCCAGGTCTGAGGGACGCACAAGACACTGAGCCCACTAGAGAAGCAAGACTTTGTCCTGCCTCTCTAACTAAATGAGGGTACTGAATGTTGTTCGGCATCTTCAAGTGGTGCTTTATTTAATTTATAAATTGAATTGAATTGAATTGAATAAGATTAATAGCATCTATTGCCATAGTGGAATTTAGGAAGCCTTAGAAAGGGAAAGATATAAAAGGGAGAAGTGTGTTTATGGATTGAATCGAGAAGGATAGGTGGAATGGGATGGGACTACAGGTGGATTCTATTTATGGGAGATTCAGGAGTATTTTTGCGAGAAAGAGTTAATTGTTGAATTAATTAAATGGCAAAGTGAACAAACTTCAAAGTTGGTATTTCTTTGATGATGATAAGATTACATAGACTAAAGAAAGAAATACATAAAGAAGTTTATGAATTAAAGGTTTTATAGCTTCCACTTAACTGCTAGTTATAAGTGAATGAGTTAAACACTGTGGGAAGATCAATTCCACGTTGAAGCAGAGCCGCCTAAGCCCCTCCCCCTTACCTTGTAAGGGTCTGACGGAGGTAACGTGAGGGGTCCTTTGTCTGCCCAACTCTGGAACTCCTCCTATGAGTCTAAGCTCTGAACTTTAGAAGCAGCCGAAGCTACCTACTCCATTTAGTTGATTCAATAGTTGCCCTTATAACTACTCAATATTTCATTAATCAATCAATAATCAAGAGTTAATGATTAGATTCATTTGATCCTACATTATATAGGATGTGAATAACTTCTTATGATAACTGAAGAGTAAGTTAACGCCTTCCTTACTTCCTTCTACAGCGTTAGCCATTTTCTACTTACCTTCTCCCATTCCATTACTTGAAAAGCTCAAAAGATCTAGATAGGGAATCAGAAGATTACCTACAGATCTCGTATTCTGTGAAATGTCTAAACTACTTCTTTAATTAAACTCCATTAAAATTAAAACTGAGAATAAAATAAATGGATAAATGTTGCGAGAAAGAAAGCAAAGTCACTGAATAGTGATGTGCCGGAATAACAATATGGATTCAAAGTCATACAGTGGTTTAAGGTTAAAAAAGACTTCCTCAATGAGATTATTAAATATGCTTGTTAAATTGCAATGAGACATCCTGTGCCTTAGAGATATAAAGTTAAAGATCATTTGAATAAAGTTTCTACTCCTGA
>JAGYYO010000342.1:0-10431 GCA_021441625.1 Diophrys sp. 3 WChen-2021
AATAGATGTCATAGGGAGGTGGTAGTGCATATATAGGAGAGGATATCAGATGGAGTTGGATTGTTGTAGTAGCATAGTAATCAGTTTAGTTGTTTCACTTGGTCTTTGATTTCCTCTTGGGACTTTTGATTCTGGAGAATAAGAGAAAGAGTGGTCTCCATAGATTAGAACTTAGAGTCTTAATTCTTTAGATAGCCTTCTAATGAATCCTATTTCTTGATGATCTAATCTAGCTTCTCTTTATTCTTCTTATTCTCATTCTGGATGAAGTGTCTTAAGTAGTTAAGTCTTCCTTCCCATGTCTATAGTTTGTTCTCTAAGTCTTGTTCTTCAATAATTAGCAAGTGATTCATTCTTCCAAACTTCTTCTTTCTATTCACCAAGAATGAATTCTCTACCATTAACTATGTGAACTCTTTGAACATTTAAGACTTTTCAGTGTCTTTCACTTAATCAAATGTGTCTCCCATAATAGCAATGAGAGCATTCAACAGAATCAATAGAATTAATATAGTATTAATTATCCAGAATATCCAAACAATAGTACTTGATTCAGTAGTGAATCCCTCGGTGTCAAAGTCTCCTAGACCTGAACGGTATGAGTAAATGATGGCCTCAAAGAAATTACCTTCTTCACCAATAAAGGGAGAGGCTCCTTCGACGGCAACTAATTCATTTACAGCCAGGATGTAGAAACTTTAAGCAAATCCAAGGACAGCCAACACTAGAATCAATAAGAAGGGAAGCATGTCAATGATTGTCTGTACAATCAATCTGATTATAGGAGCAGTAGTCTCGAATATTCTAAAGAAGTAGAATACTTTAATCCAATAGAATGCTACTGCTATTGCTGAGATCTGATATGCTTTAGAATTCTGGAGAAAGGCCATTACTATGTAGGCAATACCTAGGCCTATTCCAATCAAATCTACAATATTCCATACATTAGTCCAGTATTGCTTCTTTAGATTAATCATCTGTCTGACTTCATAATAGATGATTCTTAACATAAATAGAGACATTGCTCCTAATATAATTTAAGAAGCTGTTTCTATTTCATTCTGATTAAGAATGTAACCTGAATGAACACTAAAGAGAATAAAGTAAATCATAAATGGGATAATAACCCATAGAGTATGGTGATGAATCCTTTAATGTTGGATCAGACTTTGTCTGTCCAAGGATTTACCCTCAGGATCCATCATGACCCTGAAAAACAATGGGGAAGATAAAGTCTGTAAGAAAAAATGGCGTCAGACAAACTCTGACAGACAATTATATCTTCCCAACCTTGTACCATAGTCTTTCCCAGCCTTCTGCCCCAGGCTGCACCTCCCCAAAAAGGCATGGGCAGAGGAAATCCCTTTGCCTTCCCCAGGAGATGATAATGTATGGAAATTAAAATCCATATTTGAATTAAATCATTAATCAATCAATCAATCAAAGTGGAGATGTGTGGTACTAAAGATGGTGTATACAAACAGATACTTAATGAAGATAGTGATAAATGCTAGAAAGATATGGCAGAGATTATTGCAAACATGAGAGCAGAAGATCATACAAATTGATGATTAGTTGAATTTGAAGGTAATGCGTTCTTCTCATATGAGTGGATTTCCGCAGAAAGCAGAATAGTGCCAATTCGGATTCTGCTTTCGAAACCTAGGTTCGATTTTGACTTTGCGTCATATAAAAATTTTAAATCAATATTCTTTTTTCAAATAAGTTCCTCTCATATTACCGATTTGTAGTAATAAGTATTTATCATATTATCCGATTACTTAATGATACTAATTTCAAGACAATGAATAATTAAGGTACTTAAGTTATTAAATTTAGCTTCCATCTTTAATAGAAGAATGTTATCTTCTATTTATAATCGTACCTCAATAAGCAGTTTACTTCAGGATTAAAATTCATGCTATGGAAACTCCTGTCCCCTATGCTGCCGGCACACCTGAACCTCAGTACGTAAGCCATGTCCCTAAATTGCCTACTAACTACAGTCGAGGACCCCTCTTATGTCTCGCAATCTGATGCATGATAAAACTATGTCTAAGAAAGTGGAGGGAGAGAGCGAAAGATAAAGACTCTGTCTAAATTTAAAAGTAATATTAACGAAGACAGAGATCAAATTAGTAAAACCCCTGTCTTATGCGAAGAAATTAAATGCAATATTACTAATTAATGGCATTTAAAGCCAAAGTCTGCATAAAAGGCAGTTATAAGTACAGGCTTTCCCAATCCCGCTCAAACCAGAAACTAAATCAATAATTATGAAGATAATTTCAATCATCAGGGGGGGCTTAGTGGCAAGGGTCTGAGAATCCATTTGTTCCAGGTCTATAAATATTCGAGGCAACTAATAAAACATTGGAAGATATAAGAGAGGTCAGAATTTAAAAGAAAAGCCATTGTATGTTAAACATTTTAAAAATGAGTTCTCCAATCAATTTCAAATAACCAACTACTAAATTGAAATTCCTAGTTGCATTTGTCTAGTCTAGAACCGACTTAACCTTCCCACATTTGAAGTTACTTTGATTAGTAAAGTTAAACGAATGGATGCTCTTCAATATAAATTGTCAGGTTCGCCATTGAACCCAATTGAAAATGGATCATAAATTGAGTTCTTATTGTCTTAGCGTGATGGTATTTGGATTGAATTATACTCTAGTCAATATTTCTACACTCTGCATATCAAAGCTAAGTAGTCAGATACACATATGGCTATCTATCCCCATTTAATGAGTAGGAAAGGAGGCACTGCGAGTAGAACTTAGCGTCAAATAGACAATCAAAGATTGAACATTCCCAAAAGAGAACTTCAGAATACTACAACTAATGTTATTGTTAATTCTAATTAAGAGGCGAGATAAATTTAATCTGAAATTACAATGGATGAACTTGCAGATGGAATCCAAAAATTTCTCTCTGACACTATTAGCAAGAGTAGCTGTGGTTCAATAGTCATCTTTGATCTTGAGGTAGATGTGTCAATGAGTTGGGACCCCAAGTGTCTAATTCTCATATTCGCAAACGTTCCTCTATTAAATATATTATCCTAGATGAGACACTTAAGTCTCATTTATAGCTAGAGGAGGATAAGCATGATCAAGGGAGGGATCAAAGGCAGTATAGGAAAGATGCTTATTAATGTATATAGGAATTTTTGGGCCAGTGGAATGATGTTAGGGATCAAATCGAATGACAGATATAGAGAGATAGGGAGTTAAATAATGAAACTATATATATCCTTTATTCGTTGTAGCTGTTTGTGATATTGGTTCATTAAATAATTTGAACTATAAACTTATTAAGCTTGCTAAATTTCTCTCATTCCATAAGATACCTTTTTCATCTGAATCCTTATCCCTCATTAATTGGCATCACATAATTACCTGAAAGTACCCCTTATTAATGTTTTAACCTCAGCCCATTCAAGCAATAAGCTCACACTCCTCCTCTCCCAAAACTTTCTCCTTCTTTTCTCAAAGTCTCTGCTTCTTTCTACTTCAATATCATACCCGTATCTCTCTCAACACATAGTACATATTAATAAATAGAGTCTTATAGTAAATCAATTGATCATAGAAACACTTTTATCCATTTTTTGAAATCTCAAATTTTAACAATAAAGGTAATTAATTAAGAGTAAGTTTTCCTATGGTTTGTGAATGAATTCTCATAATTATATAAAATTGAAAGTATTCTATAACTATTGTTAATTAGATTCTTTATAGTCAATATTAGAGAAGATAATTCAGAGACATTGATAGAGACTATATGTGAACATGGGAAGACAATTAATTATGCTAGAAACCCCCATCTCCGCAGCTCATGTTCTCTTCCCCCAAGAGGCTCAGTGAGTATTGCTCTCAAATAGAAGCCCGGCCCCCATATAAGATTATAGAAATATCGTCTAGTAATAGTTTCTTTTATGCCATTGATTAATTAAGGTAAGTCCACTCCTTTGATTTTCTGAGCTTAAAATTGATATTTCATAATAAATATAGTAATGAATCTTTTAATATGGTGCTCAATAGATTCAAAAGTCTTTAGATGACTTTAATCATTCATACCTTACAACAGGTGTAAAAGCAAGCTTATTGAAATAAAGGACCATATAGGGTAAATGATTATCTCTGATAGAAGAGAAATTAATTTATAAGTGAGATAAAGATAATTAAATTATAGAAATTAAAATAAAATAAATTATTAGCTTATTTGCAAATCCAATAATGGATCTCTAGTTGCCCCAACTCCAATTTCCTTAAAAAGAATGTTAATTTTTAAAACTTATTTAAGCTTTACAATCATCAAGAGAGTATATTCTCTTACCTACTATTATTTCAAGTGTAAGAATTTAATGAGAAAATGCAAGAGGAAGGTGACTTTTTAACTTTGGCAATAGGGTAAAGCTAATTTTAAGTGCCTTCCTTCACAACAATTCTTCCCATCTTCTTTGAGCTTCTGATGTCCATAGGTGAAGATGGAGGAAGTTTCTTTCATTGATGGGTGAGAAAGCATCCATAGTATATACGGGATCTCCCTTCTTAACATCAGTAGTATTACACTATTGTGATTTAAGCATCATATTTCTTTGTTTTGGAAGAATAAATAATCACTCAAGACATCTCTAAGCAAGTAATAGAGGTTCTTGGTGTAAAGAATGTTTTAGAGTTACTCCATCTCTATCACACTCATTGGATTTAAAGTCTTTAGTGATACTTGTCCTGAACTATCATCAACTCAGGATAATTAATGAGAGGAGTAAGAAGGCAATAATATCAATGAAGACTAATATCAAAGAAGGAGTATGAATCTTCAAACACTGATATCCACATTGTTTATTAGACGAATGGTAGATAAAGGCTTTATTCTTATTTGTATTTAGTTATTTATTGCATCTTATATCTCAGTACACTTATTAGTAGTTGAATCCTCCAACTAAATACTGGTCATTTCTTTGAGAGCAATTTCATATCACTTCCTTTTTTTAATTATCCAGGGATTGGTTGATTGATTTAAATTTATTCAAAGATAGAATTCAACAGAAACAGATTCATTACCATGAATTTCTCCAGTGCATGTATCACTTAATGTCTTTATCTTCGAGACTGAAGACAAATCCAAAGTTAGAATGACTAAAGAAAGATTATTGGGAGAATCAATAAAATTTGAGGTTTATCTAAGTCGAAACTCTTATCTTGCTCAAATGGTTCTGATAAACAAAAGTTTCCTCAATTTCTTTAGTTGTTTGAATTGTTCAAATAATTACCCTATTGATGATACCCACAAGTAATAATAAATTTAATGGCAGATGCCTACCACCAAGTAGTCAAAACAGATCTGTTCACAGAATAAATAGACACCTCCACTAGACCAAGGACTCTAGACAATACTGAAAGAGACAATACTAGCTGAAATACAGCCTGAGGAAACATGAAGAAACTTAATTTAATGCTTATTGAGGCTAACATCAATTTCAACTGGAGTACCACAGTCTTAAAGGAAATCTTTCAGATCTCAGAATAACAACTCTGAGATACTCAATCACAATAAGAGAAACAGTCGATTCTAGATCTGATCAAGGACTCTTCTTAATGGTTCAATAATGCTTACAACAGGATAGAGTTAACCACCAATGCATAAATAGAATCGATTGCCTCGAACACCAAGAGAAGTAAATAGTCATTGACTTCGAAAAAGATAAGTACGAGATGAGTCGACCTAATTTGAGTAAACCATTCACCCCGTCACTCGCAGATATGATTAAGTATGGACTAGCTATGAAAGGGATAGATCCAAGCATAGTCATGTAAGCCAACACCCATTTAATATTCATGTCAAATGTGGTAACTGGAATAACAAAGGATCTGTAGAGGGATCAGATGAATTGAAGAAGCTGGAACCTTCATTATTTAAAACATTTAACGAACATTACGACCCATTCATGTATCAATGATTCCCTACAGATTTAGGTCGCTAACTAGATACTCTGATTCCATCACCATTGAATCACTTAATTACCTTTAATAATCCACACGGAGCCAAAAGCTTCCAACAGAGATGCAGAGACTTTCTATCTAGAAAATGAATTTAGTTTAAAATCATATCTGTTTTGATAATCCGTCATTTGGAATGATAATCCTACTAACTCAAGCTTTAATTATTCTACTGTCTTACCTACTTTGGATTGTGAGATGCAAACCCAAATACTATAGATTAAATTCAAAGACATGCACTCAAACGTATTATTAGTCAAGCTTGATTATTATTTGAAGATCAAGTAGTACACTATTTATGTAAATAAACTTATCCTTTCCAGTCAGAGCGAAATATGAAATAATTTATCTCTAAAGCAGATAACAATTAACCCTCTTCTTTCCACTAATCAGTTTAAGACACCTCAAAGGGAGTCGAGTTCCACCTACTAATGCAGATATTAATAGTCTTTCCATAATAAGATAAAAGTGGAGACTGAAATTTTTATTTAAAAGCTGAATCAAATTGACAATAACTCTTGTAAGAGAATCAAAATGAACACACAGGATGTATTATACAAATGTAAGAGAAGGACAACTCTAAATCCAATAGTTTAAATTATTTAAAAGATGGAATAAATTAAGTTCAATTAGGGTCTATATTGTGAACATTTAAGTAGTCAATATTGGCATTTAAAAGTAATTGTTGTTATTTATTTGAAACTTATATTAGATCTTTATGGCTGAGACATAGCCCAATAGAGACTCTACAAATATTACCAAATGCGACCAACATTGAAGAAGGAAGCCACACACTCACTTTCAAAAATTATACAATATTCCCCTACTCAACACCCCCCTGTACAAGTCACTGAGCCACACATAGCAAGAGATGCAGGTACCTTTACCCAAGGCAAAACAATGCTCAGATGATGGATAGTCACCAGAATTATCTCCCCTTCCTATCGATTCACAGCTTCCCTGATCAATAATCAGGATCACTTGTGTGAACAAGCACATGCTTCCGTGAGATGCGGTACTAGGCTAGAATGAAGATGAGATAATCAAAATAGAGAATCAATCAGCTGACAGAACTAGACTATCCATATTAATTATACATCGGACGTTAACGGTATCATTTATAGACAAGGTTATTTATTGATGTTTATTTAATTTAGTCAAGCCTTGCCTTATCAGACTCGCTAGAGTCATTACATTAAGAAGGAATAAATTAGTGAAGTTCTTCGAAAGCGAATCAATTTATTTCAAATAAATTAATCATTTTATCATACTAATTTACAAACACTCATCAAGAATTGAGAGATCTAGTTGCATGCAAACCTTAGGAATTATAATTTTTATAAGCTTGATGGGATTTGAGGCTTGGTAAAGGATATAATCGAAGTGCTGAGATGGCATATCACTCTTCGGCTATTGAAGAGTCCCTGCCAAGAATGAGAAGCAAAATGAGCGATTATAAATGCTATTGAAATCTTCAGTCACATGCCAGTATGAAGCCTAGGATCAAATTGAAGACCGAAGTTGAACCTTTCTTCTTGAGGTAACTCAAAAGAGTAGATCAATGGAGCAGACTATCAGAGTTCCAAGGCTCCTATTTGAGATTATTTCTTTCTTGTGTCAGAGGAATCCAACCAGAGGTGAACTACTCAATACTGATTGGAATCGATTTCATTTTTAACGCTAACTTGATTAAAAATCTGGGAGACCTTAACTAAAAAGATGAATTTCACTTCCTTTCCTCTGATGAGTACCCCAAAGAGCTACTCTACTTCTCCACAAATCAACCCAGACACACCACAGGATCAATAGTCTTCCTCAAAAAACGATCATCTCTGGGCATGTGGAGAACCATTTAATTCTAATTTCCTTAAATAATTAAAAACTTTATGGAATATTGGCTTTGAGAGGTTTTGGGGTTTTGAGGTACTCATAGATTGTCTAAACCAAGCACATTGTTATTAATTTTATGGAAATCCCAATGTCAAGTTGTATTAACTAACTAGAATATAGGAAGATGGTGTGTCAACAGGGGATACTTAGAAAGGGAGGGGGTTGTAATTGACTTGTATGATGGATTGATGTTATGGTAATGTATTGATAGCTATTAGAATGTAGAAAGTAAGAGGGAGTATTGATTACTCTCCATAGAAACAATCGACTATATGAATAGTGCAAATGTCCCTGTCTTCTTTAGCAACCTTAATAGGGGTATTAAGAGTCACTCAAAATCTCTTAGTCAGATCTAAACAGATATATCTTAGGCATTAATACTTTAATATTATTAAATTAACAAATAAAGATTTAATTTTAATTAATAATGGATGACTGCATATCAGCAACCTAAGAAGCATATCACTCTTCCCTACTCAATGTCAAGACTGTTCCCTATGCTCAGAGTGAATGACTCAACTCTCCATAAGGATCCAAAGAATCCTTCCACAAAGTCAGTTTCAATACCGTGCATCGTTCCAAAAGTTAACCATGGTAATGTTCCAACATTGCCACAATTGCTAGATTAAAATGGTAAATTCTTAGGTGTGTCTTAATCATTTGCATCACTCGTGTATTATTTATAAATAAAGGAACGCTAGTTCTTGTTGAGAGCGCATTTGGCATGGTTAGGAGATGTCTTAGTCAGGTCAAAGTCCAAATAATGAGGAAATGTGCATTTTTTGGTGTTCTCAGGTTGCATGAAACCATTCCAGTGAGGAATACATTCTTACCCCTCATATGTCTCTAGCAAGCTGAGATATGTGCTAAAGCTATAGTCGCAAACATAATTAATTGGAGCTCGTAGGTGTTGCAGCTTGAATCATCTGCATAGAAATGTCTTTGCTGCAGAATGTCAGGGAGGAGTGAAACTCCAGTTGACCTAAACCCTCAATTATGTTTCCTAAGTCTATGATTGACTATACATCTCTTTGAAACGCTAGCCAGTTCCTGGGTGGAGCTTCTGTTCAAGTTGATAACAGTAACCTCACTCTCTAACAATTAATAAAGTGAGCAGCAATAATCAGTCTTCATGTTAAATTATTGTTCATGTGCCATCTAAAGATCACGAGTATGGGCAGTTAATAATTCAGGACCATATTATTTTTAAAGGCCCAAGACAGATGCTGAGCTGGAACATCTCATGTAAGGACAAAAAGAATTAAATTCAATATAATCCTCTTCTTATAGCTCATACTGTCCCTGATAATTCCAGAAGGCTTAGTCGGATTTAAGAATAAGGCATCAAGCTCTTTTGTGTGCTGAGATGGAGCTACTTAATCCTCTGAGGTCAGACAAACTTTACTTACCTCGATAAGACTCTGACTGCATTTCTTCATATTTTAATTATTTGTTTTTTTAAATAGTCTAAATGCGCTAAGCATATTTTAAATTAAATATTTAATTAATCAAATTTTCAAATATGCAGGAAACCTTTGATGACATTTGATCAATGGGTAAGAGTTTTTTAAGATCGCAAGGTAAGTCCAGTGTAACTGTGTCAGCATCAGTGCTTCGATAAAAAGCGGAAGCTAAACAAGATGTGTATCTCATGAATTAAGAAGATTGTTGAGTTTGAATGTTTTTGGAAGCGAATACTCAGAGAGAAGTCAGTAGAATAGGCCCATAACTTCTTCATTTTAGTTCATGTGGAAAAGAGGCGGTTTTTCATGATAAAACGCCCTATTTTCAAGTCAGCCATGAATGCCCCCCTCCATAAGATATTGCAACTGAAACTTCACCTTATCTTCTCAACACCATATTATGGGGAGTAGTAGTAACTAATACAAGACATCTTTGAAGCATAACTTAACCAATGCTTATCTCTTATGAACAACTAAAAGGCATAGGTTATTCACTTAATGTATAAAGGGAAAAGCTTGGCCAAGAATCTGTAACAACGAAAAAGAATCATCTCCCCCATCAACAAAGCATCAACAGTGTGACACACTTCTATGACTGTTGATTACATAATGGTCATTTAATCAATGGGGATAAGAAAGAAGCGAAGAGCTCAGCAATCCGAAGGTAATAAAATTAACTGATCCCTTGCTCTCTCAACAAATACAGAATCGAAGGGTTGTAACGGATGAAAGAAATGCAGAAGTGCACTGTTAGATGGAAATTTCACAACATGACAGTTATCAATGAGGATGGAGGGGTATACCATGATGGGGATCGCATTGCAAAAACCAAAATCCTTGATGGAGAAGGTCCCAAGAATGGCAGAGTTGATCTGCACCTGAATTATGATGAGAGGCATCAGAAATAAATTAATAAGATGGAGTGGATAGTGCACATTGTGATTGTTTGAAATGTAACTTAAAACAAAACAAAGAATGAAATACAACAGGAACTGGAATGCAATGCTTAATGCCTGCATGATTAGGATGAAGATGCTGAAGAAGCAAATTAATCGAGGTGAAGGATGATT